>PNEQ01119267.1:25838-41902 GCA_003012365.1 Medauroidea extradentata
CTCCCACAAGAAAAATCTGAAGTGACGCCCCTGCCCGAAACGCATTTAATTTTTGCGGAATTGCAAACAACAATTGCAATAATAAGTTACTTAAAGGAAAGGACAACAGTTGCCACCACCCGGAATGTTCCACGTTGTCTGTGCCTATCAGCTAAGAGAAGAGAACGACAAGGCTTACTTATCGACAAAACAAGTATATTGAGTTAATAAAGGGATATAAATTTGTATTCGTTTAATTATTTGTTTTTTAGTTAGAACCAAGAAACAACGTCAAGATAACAACACAATCACTAGACATATAATCACTTAATAGCAATACAATCCATTTAAAACAAGTACAGTGTATAACATATATAGGAAACAAATGTTACTGAAGTTGTTGTAATACCTCAGTTCCAATCATAACATACATGTCACCACTCATACACCCAGCAACAATACAATATAAAACAAGAATACACTATACAGAAACATTCATTATAGAAAATTTCATCAATTAAGCAAAAATAAATAGGCTACGCTAAGTGATATTGAAGTTGTCATGTCATAAATTAAAATTTAGGCCTACATACATTTACAAAACTGTAACACATTATCACGCAGTCATAATAGTACAATTATATAAAACAGAAATAGCAATACAGACCTAATCAAACATTAATTGTCATTGTTATAATATTCATCATTTGAATAAAAGGCTTCATTTAAAAGATATTTATTTAACACCAATTTAAATTATATTTTACTTATCTTGCTAAGGTTTCTCATCTTAGCTGGTAATTTAGTGTAGGGCCTATATCTTAATCCCAGAAAAATAAGTCCATTTCTGTAATTTCTTCAAATGATTATTAGGTACATGTAAATTACTACTGATTCTTGTATTAAACGTACGAACTGCTTGATTCATTACAAAGTATGAAGGATTATTTACTACAAAGTATGTTATTGAATATATGTTTGTTTATCTATTAATTGAGATGGCAATGTCAAAGTACCCAAAGTTTTAAATTTGGTACGACATGAATCACGTCTATTTAGCCCAGCAATTATTCTTATTACTTTCTTTTGTAAACGAAAATTATGTATACGATTAGGAGAAGTAGTCCAGTACATTATACTAAAAGACACAACAGAGTGGAAAAGGGATAAATAAACCTGTTTAAGAATAGAAGTTTCAAAAAGATAAGATAAATTACGGAGAGCAAAACATGCTGAACCAAGTTTAGAAGTTATATAGACTAATCTATAAATTTATTACCATCAATATGCAAACCTAAAAAACTTGTTGAAAATATTTATTTCACAACCATATTATTAGCACCAAATGATAAATTAGATCTACTTTTAGGCTGTTTGGTTACCAAAATTTTTAGTAATCCAGTTATTTCTTAACTCAGTATAAGCTTATTTTCACTAAACCATTTATTTAAATTGTTATACGTAATTTTAAGTTTCTCAATAAATCTGACAGAGTTACTATCATGCATCAAAATACTAGTGTCATCTGCGAAAAGTATTGTTTCAACATTATGCAAAAAGTAAGGTACATCATTAACATAAGTAAAATACAACAAGGGTCCTAATATGGATCCTTGAGGTACATCATTCTTAATTAATCCTTTTTTTTAAATAAAATTTATTTCCAGAATTATCCATCTTTACATGTTGACATCTTTTAGATAAATAGGAAGTGAACCATTGAGATGGAGATTGCTTAACTTGGCTCATGCAATTTCATATCTTCCGAATGTTCAATTTACATTATCTGTAAGGTCTCCATCTGGGCCTATAATAATATTTACACCTGTAAATCTAACTCTATTCTAAATATGTGTGTTTGCAATTTATTTGGATTAGTATGCTGACCGCAATATGCTTGGGATTATGCATAAAATTAGCTATCACATGTAAACATGAGACTAGATCCTGGTAGTAAATTTTTTAACCATAATGTTAGATCCTTGTAGTATTGTAAATATGTAGTTTTCCAGTTATAAGTTACTTTGTTAATTGCACTACTGTTTTAGTTCCAAATTTATTATTATTGATTTACTTCTAATTCTTGTGGATTTCCAGTTTTATCTATCCTTACAAATTTTCCAGCTCGTGTAATGCAGAATTTATCATGTGCACTTTGTTTCCGTCATCCAATTATTCCTAGATTAACATGGTTGTGAAAGATCCCCACTCGAGCATTGCTCCAGGGGGTTAACTTTCTAATTATAAGTTATAATGTATGTTACAAATGTAAACATTTGCGAATTAAATAAATAGAAAAATCAAATAAAAAAACACGAAAGCTCTACATCATTAATTAAGTTTTTTTAAACTAAAATGTGATGATCAACGCAATCGAAGGCTTGCGTTAGATAACAGAATATTCCTGCAATATTTTCTTTTCTATCTAATTAATTGAGTATAGTTACTGATTTTTTTTAGATCGAAATCCAAATTGAGATTTATTTAACAAGTTATTATGTTCAAAATAAGAAGATAATCTGCTATACATAAGTTTTCCAAAATTTTTGCAAAAGTTGAAACCAGAGATATAGGCCTATAATTAGAAACTGAGGTCTCACTATGCTTTTTAAATAATGGCTTTACAACAGTGTATATCAGACGATCTGGAAACGCAGCGGTTATAAAAGAATTATTAAATGTATGACTCAATGGAGTACAAATAATATCAATGCAATTTTTTAAGAGAATGCTTGTAATGCCTTCAAAATCTGACGAAGTCTTAGCAGGAAGAGAATATACAATTTTACAAATTTTATCTGCAGTTATAATACCAGTATTACATTTAAAAAATTTTTTTAGGCAAATTGGATGTTAAATCTATCATAGGATCATTATTAGACGTATTTTTGGTTTGTAAAACATCGGGTATTGAGAGAAAATACGTATTGAACTGATCCACCTCTTCTACCGGATCATGTATTAAATTATCGTTTATATTTAAATGTTTGAAGTATTTGAACTTCCCTTGTGGTTTTTCCAGTTTGTATTTTATTGTTTGCCATGTTGTTTATACTTTGTTAGAAGATTTGCAAATTAAGTTTTGATAATACAACTGTTTAGCCTTTGTAATAACTTTAGTTAGTATTTTACAATATTGTTTATATAGTGTATTAATTGCTTCATTTTTAGAAAGTCTATATAGTGAATACAAATTCTCTTTTCCTTTTGCATGATATCTTTATGCTCTTAGTTATCCAACTATTTTTATTAACTTAATTTAATACAATGTAGTTAGAGGGAACTCTCTTGAAATTTCCCTGAAATAGAGTGGAATGTATTGAATTGTGTATTAGTATTCAAACAATCATAGACTTCTGTCCAATTTTCCTTCTTTAAATTTTGTCTAAAATCTTTCATAGTACAATCTTTATACATTTATATACTTTCGGTTTATTTTTGTCATTAAAAATAATTGCAAGTTACTCAAGGTAATTATTTGGGCATCATGGTCGGATAACGTATTAATAAAAGGTTTACCACGAGCCCGTACGCTGTAAGGAAACACTGTTACTGGTGTATGTAATCTTACGTTTTAATATGTAATTATGGTAGAAATTGCCGGTGAAAAATTGTACTAACCTTTAAACTTAAAATATATTGTAATAAAAAGTTTTTACGTATAAAGTATGCTCAAATATAATAAAATAATAGTTTTGTTCATGTTTGAATACAACAGCTTACAGCGTACGTGGTAAGCATCTTGTCAACATTTATCATACATGTGTTCGTATGTGTTAGCGACAAAGACGTATGCACACAGGATTAGTGATATCGAATACCGTTTTATTGTACGGGGTATGTTGACGTTTGTTTTCAGAACTGAGGGTAACGCGGAAGCTGTACGGAAAGTTGTCCGTGTTGCTTTCGTGTTACCATCATACATTAACATGTGTTTCGATCAGATGTAACAAGAATGTAGCAAGGAATATTTCCTTATTGCCTCCGTGTTACCTTAGTGTGTTTCGGTCCGAAGGTCATTAGCAAATATTCCGTATTACCTCTATAAGATAACATGCTTTTTCGTTGCGAGGGTAAGACGGAAGCAACACGGGAGATGTCCGTATTTCCTCCGTGTTACTTACTTTCGAAACACATGCTCCTTTATAGCCTCGCTCTTTAGTTTTGCAGTGGTTTAGAAAATATTTTTTTACGTGTATTAATAAATGTATCAAAAATTCACTCTGGCAGTTTTAACACTTAGTACATATAATCGTTTGTATCTGAATTTTTCTGTTGCAATACACCAAACGGATTTTTAGATTTTTGCCCCAGAAATACCACATATTTAGTTGTAAAAATAAGCCAAAATGAAGTAAAATAACTTTTGTGCTAGCAAACGGTACATTATTTAAGAAAAACGCTCTGGCAGAATTGTGTATCGTATGACTGTATACACTGTCTCAAATTTTTTCAAATAATTTGGCTAAAAAATATTTTAGTTATTTGCAATTGTTTGAAATAAATGAAAGATTATGGCCTTATGGGGGAAACACGGCGGTTGCACACGCTACGGATTTGGACGTACGGAAAATATCCGTGCGGAAAAAAGTCGTACAGTTGCCGTCTGTGATGACGTTCTTCGGGAGTCACTGACGAACGAGTTGTTAATTGGAAGGTCGTTAATGGACCGGTAACGTGTAATTACATTGTGGATCTTATACCGGCGTCGAAAAAGACGTAGGTACCATGCGGAAGCATTGGGTCCATCTAATAATCAAATGAGGGGAGAAATTAGTGCATTCTATACCCTATTTGATGAATTACGTAGTGACGAGAGTAAATTATTTCATTATTTCCGTGTGTCGGTATCATCATTCGATGAATTACTTGATAGCCTGAAGGACCTGATTCAACGGCAGAATACAAAAATTAGGAATTGTATACAACCTGCTGAAATGCTAGCAGTTACTTTGAGTTGAGTGCTGTGAAAGAAATATAACACAATAATATAATGTCTGTATGGAAAAATATTTGCTTGGAATTATATGAATAATGAAATTAATTTGTGATACAACTTTGGACAAAGTAAAGTGCGGAACAATAGAATCCGTAAGTTAAGAAAGGAATTGTCATCTTATAAAATGCATTGTTAAAGTACGTATTTTCGTACTAAAATAGTCTGTGGAAACCGCTGGAAAATATTTAAATATTCAGTAATTCACTTGCGAACAATATTTATTTCACATTGTTTTTTTTCTTTCACTGATTTAATTTGTTGCACCATGAGTCTGTGAATAGCCTATAATTCTGATTTAGAGTGTTTATATACATAATTTATCTATAACAGACATACAACGATAAGGGACATAGTTGGTTGATTCACTGAGAGCTTTAGTGACTGAAAATATATTTGTGTTTTAATTGTGAAATGCCAAGTAATAGTGTATCACATTTATGTAATACTTCATAACACTATAACATCCAGAAAGTAATAACCATCGCACATGATACAATATTTACTACTAGTTCGCTTACTAAAATGTTTACTAGTTTCTATACTGGCTGGCTTGCTTGCTTGTTTTGTAAAGTAGGAACATTATGGCTATGCCTTGGGTTTGTGTATATTTTACCGACTTCCGAAATTATTATTGCTGGAACTTCCTTTTGTTTTTGGTTTTTGAAGTCAGTTGGTCTTTCGTCCACTTCTTTCCTTTCATGTTTCCGAAAAATCGCGCAATGTAAACTGCTCTTTCGTCCAAATCTTTCCTTACATGTTTATGTTTCTCAATACCCGCGCGCTCCAAAACTTCTAGTGTTGTTGTTTTGACGAATTCTCATTGGCCGCTGCTTAACTATTATGGTGCAGCTCGCAACAAAAATCGGACATCGGCAATTAGGCAAACCCAGTACCAGAGTTCGCAGTGCTGTTAGTAGCAGGCAAGATTCTGAGTAGAGAAGCTAGCAGGCGAGCAAGTACGACTCCTAGTATACAATATTGTAAGGAAAATGGTACCGTGTGCGGCGGGCTTAAGACATGTGTTAATCATAAAATAAAATTAATTGTCATAATTTATTTGAAACAGGAATGCATGCAAAAGTAAGTTAAGCACATTGTTCGTCTCTAGAATGTTGCCGCCATGAATTAAAATATGTAAATAATATGAAGTCGCTGTAATGATACAAAATATATAATAAAAGGTTAATTTAAAATGTCAGGTGACATGACACCAAAATCGATAGTATTGCTTGAAGAGGCTCCAGATAACGAACTTGGCGACATACTAGTTTCTTGGTCGTTAGGCATAATTGCTTCCAATCTTGGACAGAATGGCGATGATGTTGACTGCTGCACAGATGCAGATCCTTGTGAATTTGTCGCGTCTTGTAGCTCACCGTCCGATAGTGTGGTACACACAGATTGTCTCGGTAGAATGAAGATCCTGATGTGAAGTGATGCTGCACAGATGATGATGGTGGATTTGTGGAGGCTTGTTCTTGACTATGCGCAAATGGTGTTGGGTGTGGAGGTTGTCTGTTATATAAAGTCTGGTTTTGAGACGTCGATGAGAGTGACTGATTAGGATGGTAATACACAAAATCGAGAGACTGCGGTGGGATAGACCGACCTTGAGATGTAAAGGTAGGGTGCAGGGATGTAACTTGTAATGGTTGCGGGCAGACAACAGAAGACTAAGCAGAAACGTGGGTCACATGTGGCATACGTTTTTGTTCGTTGACATTCGCTATTACCTGTAATACACCCATTTAAAACTGCAGCACTTCACTGTCGTTGGATTTTTACAAATGAGGCATCAAACCTTGGATAAAGGACATGTGATTATTGGATGACTCCCTTTCCAGGGCCTTTAACATTTGTACCTGTCTTTACACAAGTCTAATGTGTAGGGCCCGGTAGTTTTCGCAAAAAGATTTTTGCATCACTTTGTTTCAGTGTCTTACGTGCGCACCTGCATTTCTGCTATGTGGTCAGTGATTGGATGCAGCAACACCCAGCGTGTGGAGGTTAAACCACAAATCACAGACGTGATGTGTGACAGTTATCTGTGTACTGATTGGCACAGTCAAATGAATAACGACTCTGCATAAAAGACTCTTGTCAATAATCATGAAGTTGAGCTGCAGGTGTGCACGTAAGACACTGAAACAAAGTGAGGCAAAAATCTTCTCGCGAAAACTACCGGGTCCTACTAATGTGTTATCCCACAACACAGGCCTCACTTCAACTAATGCAATAACTAGGGACTAGACAATTTCGCGACTACAATTACCTGCTGGCTATAATCCATTGTACTATGCATGGTCTATTCGTTCATTGTCTGCTGTTCCACTGTGTAGTAGCTAGTGGTCAAATAGTCGGGGCTTAAGTATGCATAGTACAATGGATTCTAGCCTATACAAGTAATTGAATTCGCGAAATTTTTCAGTCCCTAGTAATAACCGTTTCACTATCAATAATAATATCAGCCATATTGTATTCAATTATGTGCTATACGCCTATACATGTGACAGAGACAAGCAGGTGAAGCCAACTCGAGTGGTGCTTTATTGTGTATAAGCTGTGATAACCTGTGCCACTGTGAGTGCGGAGATCGTACGGCAACGGTGTGCTGCAGTGGCGGTGGATGGCTGCTACCAGGCGACCGTACGTCATTTTGTCGTGTCCGTGCCATGTGCAAGGGGCTATTCGCTTCTTCACGCCACTAAAAACGTGTGGACGTACGATACTTTCCGTACGTCCAAATCCGTAGCGTGTGCATCCGACCTTACACTCCGTGTTACCTACGATCATAATTAAAAAAAAAAAAAAAAAAAAAAAAAAAAAAAAAAAAAAAAAAAAAAAAAAAAAAAAAAAAAAAAAAAAAAAAAAAAAAAAAAAAAAAAAAAAAAAAAAAAAAAAAAAAAACATAGTTTTGATGCCCGTAAAGGCTCCACGTTTCACCGTAGAGTGTGTAATTAAGGTACTTTCTTCATATAAGATTTGCAAACAATTCTGACCAGTTGTTCTTGTGTTTTTAGTTTTCCTCACTAGGCTGCTTATTGTCGACTCGATCTGCCGACAAAGTGTTTGAAAAATTTTATTTTCTGTTCCCTGATTAGCCACTAATTTCGTCACTGTAGACGTTTGTAATGAGTTTTGCGGTAATTTCTCTTATTTATATCGGCGCTACATGAAATGTTCGCGTTAAAGGGGGAAACAGACGCCAGTAGAGCGCCGTGCAGTAGGAGCTATAAGGAACATAGTGAGCGAACACGCCGTCAACCTTACAGGCCGCGCGTCTCCACGACCTGATCGTGGTCGTTGTAATCCAATAGCTCGCGAATTAGATCTGCTACTGTACGATATTACTGAACATGTTGCAAGCTCAGGGATTTCACTAAACATGCTTCGATGTACTTTTATCCTTTAATTTAGTGCCTGAGATCATAAACCCAAATAATAAAGTTTCTAGTAATTTTTACTATTATTCCTCATTAAGGCCACGATCTTTCATTTATTTCAAACAATTGCTAATAATCCACATATTTTTTAACCAAATGCTTTGAAAAAATTTGAGACTATGTACATACACAATTTTGCCAGAGCGTTTTTTTTATAATGTACCGTTTGCTAGCAAAAAGTTATTTTGCTTCATTGTGGCTTATTTTGACAACAAAATACGTGCCATTTCTGGGGCAGAAATCTAAAAATCCGTTTGGTGTATTGCAACAGAAAAATTCATGTACAAACGATGCTATGTAAGTGTTAATACTGCCAGAATGAATTTTTGATGTATGTATTAATTTGCATTAATTTTTTTTTATTCGAAATCACTGCAAAACTAAAGAGCAAGGCCTTAATGGCATACAATAGGTAAGTAAGAGCCACGATTTTGTGGTGAAATATTTTTTGCGCCATTTGGTTTCAGTACTTAACCTGCAGCTCTGCTTCATTCATGGTTACTGATGTGGTGTTTTAACTGTCACTTGTCAACTGATGTATGGTTTCATAATGGCCTTATTCTGATTGGTTCAGTCAAACGAGAGACGTGTCTAAATATATACACGCTGCCAATTACCATGAAGCAGACCTGCCGATGTGCACGTAAGTTATTGAAACAAATTTGTACAAAACATGTTTCCTGACAAAGTCATGGTTCATACAAAGGAATAATATTTTTTTTGCCTCTCTTGAAAAATTAATTACAAGAACGTTTATTTATGGAAATACGGCTATGTGCGCAAACATTGATTTTACAGATGAAGTTTTGATAGTGACTCCGTCTTAATTGCTAAAACATGCACCCGTAGGCGGGGTTTTATCGTAAAAGTAATACACCTTCGTAAATCATGATACTTTCTGTTCCCTTTTTAACTATTTTATAAAGGTTTACTTCTAGTTATTTTTTTTTTATCTCAGTGCTCTCCTCTTTATTCTTTTGTATTCAGTCGCTGGTTTTTACGTTATGGGTTTCTTGAGATCTCGACAGCGTTTGTAGTATATATATTATCATTCTGTTTCTCACTTGGCTGTCTTCGTAATTCTAATGGAATGGTTTGCGATAAACGAAAATAAAAGTGCCGAATATTTTGTGCTTAGTCAAGGAGATATTTACTGTGATGTTGATTGAGCGTTGTTATGAAACATTAGGGTCTAGGCCCGTTTATAAATCCTTATGTGCAATGTTCAAAATTAACAATAAAATATGTATAATAATTTCCAGAACAGGCAACTCTTAGGTCTATCAGTAGGGACCGGTAGCTTTCGCGAAAATATTTTTGCCCCACTTTGTTTCAGTGTCTTACGTGCGCACCTGCAGCTCAACTTCAAGATTATTGGCAGAGTAATTTTGTGCAGAGTCATTATTCATTTCACTGTGCCATCGGTACATGGTTATTTGTGACACATCACGTCTGTGATTTGCGGGTTTAACCTCAAGACGTTTTATGTTACGGCATCCGATCATTGTCCACATGGCAGAGATGCAGGGGCGCACGTAAGACACTGAAACAAAGTGCTGCAAAAATCTTTTCGCGAAACTACCGGACCCTAAGCATATGCATCCACATAAATAAACCCACAATAATATAAAGTTTGTAACAATGTGACAAGGTAGCGCGGCAGTCAGTGAGTGTTTCCATGCACATCTACTCTTGGTTCCTAGTCCTCTAGGAAGAGTTTCATAGACGACCGCGCAAGTACTTAACATGTACAGGAATTAGAGTGAGTGAGAGATTTCAGTCAGCGCTTAACATCGAGGTCTTTAATGCTGGTGAAGGGTGATATGACGTGAGTATGAAGCGGCGCCGGAATGAATGGGCGGGGGAAACGGGAGATCCTCGAGAAAACCCGCCGACCAACGGCATCGTCCGGCACGATTCCCTCATGCGAAAATCCTGGGACCGACCACATCGAGGATCAAACCCGGATCGCCTTGGTGGGAGGCGAGAGGTCTGACCCCTCGGCCACCGCGGCCCCAACAGGAATTTGAAATCTAGCGTCTTCTGAAATGAATTTCTGAAATTTCTGGGTCTCTAGTAATGACCTATTCTAGTAATATTTAATTTTCGTTTGCTTTTAAAAACAATACATTAGTAATGACTTTGCCAGTGCTTGAATAATCTTAACCATTGTTTCGAACATGGGCACAGCGACATGGGAGAAAAGTATAGCAATGATACCATGTACCTGCCCTTGATTGTAGTAACAGTGTGACAAGGTAACAAGTTTTCATACATTACAATAATTGTAATACATTTTCTCTGTGAATCAAAACAAACACGACTGTGTACATGGCGTTAAACATGCCTTTATAATGCATGTAGAACGAGTAACTCCTAAAAACTGCGAAGATCCCGGAGCCAATAACTATGTAGAGTGTGTTCGGGCGAGTTTAAGACTGTTGCTATATAATAACGCGATATTTGCACGTCTCACATAAGATGAGATTCAAACAACTATGAATTCGTGTCACTTATGCAGTTGGCTCTTGCCTTATTTGACAAGTATTAGAGGTCGCTGGTCCAATAATAAAGAAACTAGTGAATGCATGTCCAATCGTGACGCATCACTGTGTCAGCGAGCAGCCAATGAGCAGCTGTTGTCAGTTTGAACACACAGATATTCTTGAAGGCTATCTTACAGGTCAGCGAAACTGCGAATTTGCCCAGTCTGTAACCATTTCTCAATACATAGAGGCAATGATTTTTTGTGAAAAGAATAATGCAACATTTTGTTTCAGAAGCTCGCGTGCACATTTGCAGTTCTGCTTCGTGGTCGGTGATTGGCTGTTTATAACTCTCAACATATTTGGGTTCTACCCACAAATCGCAGACGTCTGATGTCGCAGTGATGTTATTCTCATTGGCTCAGTCAAATGAGTGACGCCTCTACAAGAATGCGCGCTGTCAATAACTACGTACCAGAGCTGCAGATGTGAACGTGAAACACTGGAACAAAATAATGCATAATTCTTTTCACCAAAAATCATAGCCTCTACCAATACAAGCTAGAAGTGAGTTGTGCCACGTATACACCACTGTTAAGAAGCCAACGACACTGGAAATATTAAAGGCATCCAGCAGATTGTTTTTGTTAATCTCTGACGTGACCCCATAACCCGCCACGTCAGCGTGTTCCTTGTCTCAGTGTGTCTATTCTAACACAATTTACTGTATTTACATTTTATTAAATCAATATGAATGCAAAGAGGGAATAAGTTCGGAATGAATTATCATTAGGTGCATTTAAAAACGTCGTGTTATTTAAAGTGTAAAAATTATATTTTATTTTGTCTTCTACGTGTGACTAATTGTATAAACACTAATTTCTTCACAACGATAATAGCCGGATTTCTAAGTGTTGTTTCTAAGATTATCTACATAGCAACAAGCTCTCGACGCTTGTGTTCATGTTTACGATATTCTTATCACAATATATTTACAATGTGTTAATGTTCAATGTGCTCTAGGTTTAAAGGTGCCGCATACTACGCACTTCAAATGCGTCGCAGTGTGTTCGCAAACAGTGTTTTTTTCTACGAAAGTATTCCACGTTTGTACGTTATGCCAACATACGAAAAGAAAACACTTTAGACAAGGTCGCAATATCATTGTTAAGACACCTTGCTATTTAATAAGACTTTTTTTTAACCTCACAAACAAAGCTAAAAACGGGCAAAATGTACTAACTGGATGTACGTGAAATTCAGATATAGACCTGCTCTGAACTTTGCTGCAGAATTTCCACCAATAAAATTATATGGTCGCCGCTTGAGTCCCATAGTAAAACGGTTTGGCGGGAACCTTGCGCGCTAGTTCAGTGCTTGGTTCGTCGAGGCGATGCGGCATTTGATGTACGCTTCAATGCCGCCCTTATAGTTCCGTCATTTCTCAGCCTCTAACTCGTAGGTAGGCGGAGCCCTTAAGTTGAATTGTGCGCTCTGCTGTGACTAGCATGGATTGAATAAAAAAACTTGATTATGTACTTGTGTGAAATATAAGTGTCAATTTCATTTTGTTTTGATTCAAGGTCATTGTATTAAAATATGTAACTACGTGGAATTACGTTTGGTAAGTTGCTGCTGACCAAACAAAGAGTGAGGCAGCCATTGTGGTGCCGAGGCTGGAACAGCCAATAACACATACTCCGCATAGTTATTGTCATACGAATGTCATACACACTAGTACCGAGGGTTTTTTACAACTGTAATAAGCTTATGATGTAGAAATTCAGCTATTATATCGTGAGTAAATATGATGTGATACAGATGGCGACATGTAGAAAAGTAAATAAAACCTGATAATTACATTTTATAATAATATTAAAGCTTTTTTTTTAATGCACGTGCAGACTTTTCATACAGAATTGTTTTCGTTTCGGATGTAGTAGTTATGTCATTTCAGAACAATGCAACACTTTTTGTCTTTATAATCACAGATATGAAGGTCGTTTTTCTGTACAACCAAACCCAAGACAAGCTCATTATTTTCTACAAAATATCTCTCGTGCGTCAACATAGTATCACTTTCACGGCTTCTGATTGGCCAAATCTTGTGTTTAATACTGCGTAAGTCCTTATGTCCATTGTAGCCTTAAGTTCAATGTGTAATTATTTGCAGCAACGGTCAGATATTTTTTTAATTGTTAATTTTCACATTCACTTTATTCCGAACAATCTTCACACCAACGTAACTACCCATTTTATAGCATTTTATAGGCGACGTCCGCTTGGACCTCGCCACCATGAACAGCAAATGCTGAACTCAATTTTGTAAGTAGATATTTATGTACACACACACACGCATATATATATATATATATATATATATATATATATATATATATATATATATATGTGTGTGTGTGTGTGTGTGTGTGTGTGTGTGTGTTTTCGTAGTAGCTTATAGCGTCTCCCAAATATAATAAAGGTACTAAATTGAACCCCAGTCCCTTGTCTAGTCAAACTCCTTAGAAAATGCAATTTCCAACAAAAATACTGCACAACTTCCGTCAGTACTTTTTTATAGAAATAGTAACACCAAAGTACAACCTAAGTCTTGGATGCTCTTAACGATATTTGGGTAGATTTGGAGCCGCGTGTAAACTTACTCGACTTATTTTTTTCGCGACTGACATTCCCTACTTCTTCTCTTTACCTCTCTTCCTAGCACCACAATGCTGCCTCCTCCCCCTCTTTATTGCGCACAAGCAAGAGCAAGCAGACAACCCGTCAAGTTGATCGGCTCTGGTATTCCTGCAGTTCGGACGGTAAGTAAAGAGAGCAAGAAAAATGTACACATTATATAGAGTCGGACTTTCCTCCTGTCGCTGGCATTCTGCTGTTGGCTGTTGCTGCTACGACCAGAATCCAATTTTCTTCTTGGCTGGTTCACAAGTAACACGCACACGAAAACATTCCTCTCCCCCCCCCCCCCCCCCACCTCTGAGAATCTTAAAAATTTGCCTCAACTGCTTTAATACGTGCTTGTTGGAAATATGCCGTGATAATTCCGTAGCTCTTTCTAATAAAAGGCTTAGCCTTGAAAGTGGCTCCTCTGTGTGCCGTTCTTCCGTTTACAATTGTTGAGACGTAGTTAAACGGCTAAAGAACTCTTGAGCGAGCGAGGATCTCCTTTGTAAAATTGTGGACTCAAATAGGCCAAACAAGCTTATAAATAATAACTGTGTTCCTTGCGTCTTCGGAGTGAAGGAATTACAACAGCCACAGCGTGACAGCGCAGTTCTGAATCAATACATTTTTTCTGTCCCCGCATACACGTGCACTGTGTTGGTATTTTTGAAAAATTAGCAATACCTACTTACAGTGGCCGTGTCTCGGGACAACAGGTCTGATCCTCTTTGCCGCTAGGACTCGCCACTGTAGGTTCACTGCACAGTATATTTTAAAATGAATTCCTTCTACTCCTATAAACGTGCGCACAATAAATCTTTGTGTTCAATATATGCTATCGTCATTATATGGTATAGTCACCACTGAATGTCCCATAGAGGAAAGTTGTCGACGAGAAGAGTGCGCGTCAGTTCAGTGGCTCGCTCCTAGAGGCTAGTGTGAGGCGTAATGTGCATACTGTGTCGTCCTTATCGCTGCCGCACTTCTAAGCCTCGAACACGTCCACCCAAGCAGTCGCCTGTCTCGAGATTTTACCCGCGTGTGAAGGTCGGAAGAACTCGGAAAGCGTCACATCGCCTTAATGCGCCAGCAACTGAATCTGCGTGCGGCCACCACGTGACGACGCGACTGAACGCGACACAAGATCTGTATTTTTATTGGAAGCGACTATGCGTCCAAGTATCATGCATACCTCTATCGTTGTTTGGTTTGTGTGCAGTTATTACTTGTAGAGGTAAAGGAGTCTGGAAAAGGCCATTTTTGACTATGTTTGGCAACAAGCGGCACAAATTACCTCATACCTGGGCTTGCTTTAAGGTCACCGCCTGAGTGGACGTGTTTTGAGCGTTCGTGTTCAAGAAGTGCGGAGAGCTAAGGGCGACATAGTACACGCAACATGCCTCAGCCTAGCCTCTAGGCGCTAGTCACTGCAGTCTTCTCGTCGACAACTCGCCTCTACGAGACATTCAGTGGTCACCCTATTATTTTATGACGTCATATTTGAGATGAAAGTGTGTTGTGCCCGCTTATACCCTTTTAACGTATTCTTGACCCAGACTATCATGCCCGTGGTCCGCTGAAACACAAATTTAGCATATCGTCGTTGATATCATGAAACCTCCTATGTGACAAAATGACAAATAAAATATTAAAACTATTTACTCTGTGCCTGTACTTGTACTACAGTTTACACACATATATAGCAATTATGCTGTTATTACATTTGACAGCAGTTACTAACAAATACCATAACACTGTTAGTGTCGGTATGTTTTTTGGAGCTCCTGAATACTTTCATTTTAACACATAGGATGTTTCATAACATCAACGACAATATAATAGGAATTAAATATTAAAGCCGACACCTACCAGCGGGTTTAGGGCTCAAGAGCGACGGAGTTGTACGGGCGGCCTTAAAGCTCGTATAAAATGCCGAAAGAGTTTTTAATGAGCGTGGAACCTAACAATAACCCTGCAACCTTGTCCGAAGTGTGTTTTAGTTTCTTACATGAGCTTAAAATGGGTGCATATGGAATAGTTTCGTTACAAACACAGCCTGTTTACAAATACACTACAACGTATTTTAAGCTCGTGTTAGGCAGTGCTCTTAATGTAGGACATGTAAATGGTGTGAGACCTACATGTAGTTGTAAGTAGTCTTCTCTCACGTACGTTGAGCAATAGTTAGAGATGGTGAAATTTCGCGAATTCAATGACATGCATGTTAGAATCAAATACCCTATGCATGCTCAAGCCCTGTCTCTTCGTTCATTGTTAGGGACCCTGTTTTTTCGCGAAAAGAATTTTGCCCCACTTTGTTTCAGTGCCTTACGTGCACATCTGCAATTCTGCTTCATGGTTATTGGCAGCATGTATGTGTGAAGAACCGTATCTCATTTGACTGAGCCAATTACAAAAACTTTCCTGCAACACCACACGTCTGTGATTTGCCGGTAGAATCTCAAGGCTCGT
>PNEQ01119268.1:0-41817 GCA_003012365.1 Medauroidea extradentata
AGAACAGTAGAGGACCTAGTATAGACCCTTGTGGAACACCTGCGTGAATGTTTCGTTTCGATGAGGTCAATGGACCGTTACTAGAATTAAATTATACCTGCTGTTGTATGTCACTCAGGTAGCTACGGAACCATTCACACGTTGTTCTGGACAGACCTATTTCTGCTAGGCGTGATAATAGTACACAATGATCTAACGTGTCGAATGCTTTAGTGAAGTATAGGAACACTAATATTGTTATTTTATATTCATACATAGCTTTATAAATATTTGACGTCACATCAAGCATTGTATGATAGCCTATGCACTATATCCCGCACGATAGGCCGATTGTTTCTCATTAGCAAGATTTTCCCTTTCCATGTACGAGGTTATTTGTTAGTGTATCTTTTTCAATTATTTTGGAAGTTGCCGGAAGAATGCTGACAGGCCTAAGGTCCGTAAATTCCTTTGGTTTTGTCGTTTTCGCGAGCGGTACAATTTTTGAATGTTTCCATATTTGCGGAAAAACAGAGTTTTGAAGCGAGTAATTTATTATATGAGTCAGCGGAGGAACACAGAATGGAGAACACAGTTTCATCATTCGTATACTTATATCGTCTACACCTGTGGCAGTGGTTTTCATAGTACTAGTTAATTTATAAATGTTTGATTCTTTAATAGTTTCTATATTAATGCCTAATTTGCTTTCATTAATACTCGTTGTTGTATCGCCCAGGGCTGGGAATTTATTTATTGAGCTAATAAAGTAGTCATTTAGTTCATTTGGTTTATGTAACTCTAGTGGGATTTCTGTGTTGTTGTTAAGAGTAACATTACCGTTTTTTAGATCGTTCCATAAACATTTCGGGTTTTTATGCGCATTTGTTTGTTCGGTGAAATAGTGTAGTTTAGCTCTACGTATGCAGTACTTTACACCATTGCGTAGGACCTTATAGTTAGCATGGTTCACTTCGGTCTTTTATTTGAGAAATTTTTTTTAGCCTGATTTCGTTCTTTCATTTTCCTTCGTATGTCTGTTGTCATCCAAGGGGCGTTTCGTGCTTTGTATCTGACAGTCTTTCTGGGAGCATGTTGATCAAACTGTTTTATGATGATGTTGTTAAAATTCTCCAATTTTTTATCGATCGAATCGGCGTTTAGAACATCGGACCACGTAATATGTCTCAGATCACGTACAAATAATTCTGGGTCCAGATTTCGATAATCTCGAATTACTTTAATTTCATTCCGTGGATGTGGAACACACATTGCGTAGGTCAGGTGAACAAGATTGTGGTCCGTAAATCCTAATAGTTCAAACTGACCAGTGTAGAGAAATTTGGTGACGTTTTTCACAATAGCAAGATCGATTAGTGTTTCGGCAGTTAAGAGTTATTCTGGTTGGTAACTGAACTATTTGTTTGAGGCCAAATGTTTCTAAGATCTCCATTAGATATTTCAATCTGTATTGTTTTCCTTCAGCATATTAATATTGAAATCACCGAGTATTATTATATCATCATATTGGGTGAGTAAGTTTTCAATAGTTTGTTCAAAGAAGGCTAGCTCCTTGTACGTAATATTAGGTGGCTTATAACCCCAGCAACAGTTACGTTATTTTTATATTTTATTTCAATGAATAGCTGTTCAATATTCGATTCAGAGATATTTTTAACTACTAATCGCTTGGAACGTAACTCTGTGCTTACATAAATAGCAACTCCACCACCCGACTTCCCATTTATCCTACTACAACGATATATTTTATAGCCCGGTATTTGTATTAAATCTGTTGGTAACTGTTCCCGCACCCAAGATTCAGATATAGCAAATACATGGAAATTGTTAGTGTTGATAATATTTCGTACTTCGTATATACTACGTATCAACGATCTCACGTTTAGGTGACACAGGATTAAGTTTCTACTTTTGCCTATCAATATTTATCTGCAGCATAGTTGACTGTACCAATTAGTGGGGCCCGAAATTCAAACTGAAACCTACACTAGTAACCTACAATAATTTTTTTTTTTTAAATATCTTGAGTCTATATGTGGAGAAGTGAACGCACACCATACTTCTTAAGAAATCTGATAGATATGGATTCAACTACTGTTGATAACACCGTGGTAAATGAGTTGGGGGATGATGGTAATCTTAGTGACGATATCATAAGTATTGTATCACCACAGAACTATGTACTCGTAAACGGAGAGGAACAAAACCTAACTTTGTCAAGTGAATTGATGACAAACACCAGTATGCCTGAGAAACCACCAATGGATTTAGAAAATTTTGCTCAGATAATTTTGAACCAAATTAAGTTAGAATTGTCTAGTAGTAGCGAAAAATTAAAGGCAGAGTTGTCTAGCAGTAACGAAAATTTAAAGGCAGAGTTGTCTAGTAGTGACGAAAAATTAAAAGCAGAGTTGTCTAGCAATAATGAAAAACTGGCAAATAGATTCGAACTTCTAGTATTTTAACTTGATAATTTGATAGAAAGTTCTCTACCCAGATTGCTACCATTCAGTTCCAAATAGAAACCAGAGTAGAACACATAGAAGTCACAGTTAACATATGCCAGCAGATAGTGGAATGTATAGTAAATAAACACCATACTTTTGTAAAAAAAAAACTGATCATAAAATCATGGCACTTAACAATAAACAATAAGCAGGAATAATTGGAAAACATCATCAGAAAAGAGACGGAAGAAATGTTAGACTCTCAGGTAGGATCGTATGACAGACACCTACAGGGACAGTTGGCTAATAGTGAACAACAGCATGCCAATGACAAACAGTTGTTAAGTATTAAAATCACTGTAGTAGAAGAAAGGGTAGAATGTGTCGAGTATAAGTTAGACAAAATTTCTCAAGCAGTAAATAGTCTAAGATTACAAAACTCTCCTAGGTTGTAAATACCGTTAGTGAATAATTTACCTGAGGGAACGACCGATAGAGCTCATACACCAGTTGCTGACACACAGCATGTTTGTACACCAGCCTCATCTACAAACATAAGCAGCACTCTTCTACAACACCTAGCCAAAATGTGGTCTGGAAGGATTCCGAACTTAGAGGGTAAATTATGAGAAAATCATATAAATTTTTTTTACATTTGAGTATTGTACTTAAGTCCCCAGTTTTTTATTGGTGGGATGTGGTAAGGACGCAAATAAATACTTGGACTGAATTTAAATCCAGTTTTAAAGTACAATTCTGGAACCAAAAAATTTCAAGGAAACCTCCGAGCACAGCTACATTCGGAAAGATTTGTACCAGGAAAGAGCAGAAGCTTAGATACACACATTAGTGAGATGTATGAAAAGTCAAGGCATTTGGAACCACCAATATCAGATAAAGAGTTAATCGCAATGGTATTGCACCAGCTACCATGCCATTACCAGGCTTATTGGACCGAAAGACAGGGGTATGACCTTGCAACTTTTCGTGAAGATCTCATGAGTTTTTGATAGAATTAAGAGACTTCAGAAACAGCAAGCCAAAACGATCGTGAAGGATAACATAACCAGACTCCAACACAACCGTTGTATGGTAATAATGATCAGAAAGAATATCAGGGGCCTATTAGAAGTGAGAAAGGACCTAAAATGAACAATTTTACCACAGAAAGGGCATTCTACGGCGATAAAGATGAACGTGATTCCAGTCACCGCAACAACAACTCCAGAGTTTATTACCATGAAGGCAATTACCCATCAAAGAGAAGGTATGAAAATAATAGAGGGAATAAGTAAAAGAATCAACAAGATGGATTGAGAGAAGACTACTTATCAAGAGTACTCACACAGAGCCGATGCAAACCACCATCAGCTATTGGAGCAACACTATCTGAAAAACCAGCCCCCTAAAAGAAGAGTGTCATTCTCCGATCCTGCATTCAGAACTGGTTCTCCTATAACTTAACAGACTATACATAGTAGGCTAACCTATAGTAAACTCAGTTGATACAATACACGCTTTTAACCATTGTAATCAAACCGACAATGCAAGTGGATGCTAGAGCACCAGTGATGTTTACATCCAACTCACTACCAGCTACTACATGGGTACCAAGTGTTCCACCACCCAGTAGTAATTATAACAGTGTAAAACATTTAAATTAGTTGAGACGAGGCTAATTCAAACAGCCGACAGGAGGAAGAAACATACAAAGAAAATTAAGCTAAAAAATTTTAAGTTGGTCAGCTTGTAATGCTACGTGCCACACATGTTAGCAAGTACTGGGAACATCTGTTTCGTAAGTTCTACTTATCATTTCATGGTCCTAACATTGCTTCCAAAATAAATTACGAAAATATTTATGAACTAAGTCATATTGATACCCATTAAGTTATAGGTAATTTTAACCTAAGAGCATTAAGGGAATACCACATTCCAGTAAACCAAGTATTACGTCTAAATAATTTACAGCAAAATTAAGTTGCCTTGTGTAAGAAGAAAAACATGTTTTATTTTGTTGAAGACAGGCTTATTTCGTTGGTTAAAAAAGCAAATTCACTTGTTTATGAAACTGATAGTTTGAAGGCGAACTTAAACAAATTTTTGCTAAACTAAATGCAATTTTAAAAAACTGGCAAAACATAGTGGTGAAAAATAATGCAATTAATTTGGAAATTGTACCAGAAATATGTTGTAGTCTAATAAAAAAAATCATTCTGCAAGATATCCATCCTTCTTGTGAACCCAGGATTGAAATTACATAGTTACATCCTTCAGCTATTACTGAAAGACTACCATAATGTTCATTGGGATGGTATCAGTGCATCTTCCAGGAAGATGAAGTTGTAAATGAAAATGTTTATTTGTAAGCACGTCAAAAAGCACAAAACAGAAATATATGTATAAGCTGTACTTTTACAACATAAATTCTGAGATTAAAATATTTGTTCCCGTTGTCTAACTTGTTGTTTATAAGTGGAAAAATCATCTCAACAACAATATATTTTCGTTGTTACTATCTGTTTGGATAGGGTCATCTTGAAGTATCTTCGTTGATTTGTTGTTGTGTATAGTGTAGATATTTCAATTGTGGTAAATTTGTCTTCTTTTAAGGGATCCTGTTTGTTTTTCGTAAATACTACGATAAATGCCATTAATTAGAATATACACACAGAATGTTAACGAAATAGGAAGTTGTCCTTTTCCTTCCTTACAACTGCTATATTGGATACGATACCTTACCGAATTGTGTTTCCATGTTGAGCAATGTTGAGACAATTAAGATAAAATACAAATATTTACATGGTCATTTCAGTTTAGTCTCAGTAACAGAAAAGTAATACGATCTGTAACCGGGACTTCAAAGGAAGTACACAGACTTATTTCAACAGAACTAAGCAAAGTGATTGTAATTATCCCTGAAGAAGGTGTTAAGATTATTTTTGCAAGCATAACTGCTTCTACGTAAAATATGTTTGTTACATAACGCAGTGCAATTTACACTGAAATTGAGATCAATTCAGTATAAACATCACGTTCATTAGTTGCCACTTTAGAAACGACAAATATGTTTGCTGACAATGAACAATCTTTAACACGAAGGCGACGCTGTATACGCAAGCTGTGCCTGGAGGCGATACATGAAGCACGAACTAGGTTTGTGTGGTGTCCCGTGTCTGCAGCTGCGCATCATACATCAACCATGGGAGACGTAGAAAGCAAGACATACTTCCTCGGTGTAGTCTACGAACTACCAACTGATCATCTTTGTCTTTGGCTGGTAACGAGGAACAAAGAGACTGGGTATTTAAACAAATAATTTCGCAGCTTTGATTGTTAACAGATTATCATTGCTATTGGGAACATTTTGAATGTTTAAGAACAGGTGTGCGTGTGTTGAAAAGTAGGACAGATTTAACAGGATTTCTACGTTCAAGTGAGATGGACACTCATTGAATGTTTATCAAAGTAGCATGACCTCTACTGGACGAGAAGTTGCTATACCAGATGCAAGGTGTATTGAGGCAATCTCAATCTAAATTAATGTTCATAAAAGTGTAATTTTAAATATTAATATCAAACTGATAGTTTGCAATCATATTTTGGCGACGCTACCTGTTTTGTAGCATTAATTTAAGGCTAATTTTTTTTTAATAACTCGCCTCAGCTCAGTGTACTGTATATTATCTATGTTAAAAATGTCTTTGATTATTTTAATATATAGTGCAGGAAGAAAAGGTATTACTCTTTGATTTTGTGTTAACTATCTTTTCGGTCCTTATTCTACGTTTTTTGTGATTGTTTAAAATGTTGTAAGGATTATTACTGATTTTATGAAATTCGGAACGGATGTGTATTTTATTTTCTGGATATGTATATATGTTTTATTAAGAAGAATGGCTGAATTCTAACACATTGTACTGGACTTGACCACTACATATCTGGATTATTAATGTGGTATCATTTAATGATACATATGATCTGCCAGGTCACGAAAGTATGCTCCAGAAGGTGAATGTGTTTTATAAATGTGTAGATGGATTTTTTATATTTCATTTCGAACTGCTTTTATAAAATTCTATGATTAGTGTAAATACATTACTAGTGTGGAATGTTAACACACTCACCGGATCGCTGTGATTATTTGTTTATAGTCTTATGATTTATGAGCTAATACCGGCACAACAGGTCTATTACTTTCCTTTCACCTTCAGTCAATGGAATTTCTAATAGTTGTTTGTCATTGCAATATTATTACTCAGTTTAATGTCTGAGTTGGCGTCTTAACTCAATTACGTTTTGATATTGTTATGAACAAACATGAATATGGCGTTAGGTTTATATCTGGCAGGAATAAGTTTCTATACTTTTCTCTATCAATATTTTTTTGCTGCGATATGAAATATTTTATTAGTACGTATAAATATAATAAGTTAACGTGCATGGCACAGTTCCTTGCGTATGCCGATTAATAAATTGGGAAACACTAATTAAGTATTCACCGTCTGTAGACCACTAAGTGAACAAGCAGTATCCGAAAAAAATATCCTCGAAATTTAGATCACTTTATGAACGCCAATTATGTACACAAACATAAATATAGAATTATTCAGAGCAAACAGTGTTTTCAGTATATCAGTAAAGTGAATATCGAGGGAGTATTGGTACCAAGAAAATGGACTATTAATGTTATTTCTTTAAATACAGAATAAAAATTCAATTTGATCTTAAGCACAAAAATAACGTGTGCATAGTGTTAAAACAATGTAATACCAAGTAGATTTAGATTTTCGTCAAAGAAATGAAATTTTGAATTCAATTTTCAGGGTAGCATTACTACCACCATGTTCACTATATGGATAAAGTGAAAACACATTTTGACTTACTTTTTAATAATTTATCACTGCCAGAACTAACACACTTTGTCGTGACTCATCATACACACATTTATTGAAATATGTAAGTTACAAAAAACAAGGTACTCAGACCAAGAGCTATTTTAAACGATACGTGGAACATGATAATCACACATGTTTAAAATGTGAGCTGCGTTTAATTTGCGACGTCGCAAGTAATATAGTTTTTAGTTAGCGTTTATGACTGACCTTGTTATATAATTTATTTTGTATAGCCGCATAGAAAATCAATGTTTCCTCCATATTTTAGTAGTGCATCTAATGGTATACAAACGAAAATAGAGATCACGTCATTACAGATGCCTGAGTGTATACGGATTCAAGAGTATTATACAGAGTTGCACACATCGAATATTCAGTTCTGTGTTTGGAGGAATGACATTTAAAGTTCGACTTACAGGCAGTTAGCTCGAGTCAACAGCTTCAATACGTCTTACGCTAACGTTAAAGCGCGATACTAGATCAAGCCCCTGGAAACATTTGCCAGCTAAGAGGGCGAGGTACATACATCAAGACGATTATATCTTCGTTAGAGCCCACGATTTTTCGTGAAGAGAATTCTGCAACAGTATGTTTCAATGTCTTATGTGCACATATGAAGCTCTGCATCATGGCAGAATGTATTATCGCACAGACGTGGGTCATTTGACTGTGCCAACAGGAACAAGGTTACTGCGACACCACACGTCTGTGATTTGCGGGTAGAACCCTAGACGCTGAGAGTTATAAACAGCCAATCACTGACCATGAAGCAGGGTTGCATATGTGCACATAAGTAGGGCCCGGTAATTTTCGCGAAAAGATTTTTGCAGCACTTTGTTTCAGTGTCTTACGTGCGCACCTGCATCTCTGCTATGTGGTCAGTGATTGGATGCCGTAACACCCAGCATGTGGAGGTTAAACCCGCAAATCACTGACGTGAGTTGCGGCAGTTATCCACGAACTGATTGGCACAGTCAAATTAATAACGACTCTGCACAAAAACACTCTGTCAATAGCAATGAAGTTGAGCTGCAGGTGTGCACGTAAGGCACTGAAACAAAGTGGGGCAAAAATCTTTTCGCGAAAACAACCGGGCCCTACACATAAGGCATTGAAACAAACTGCTGCAGAATTATTTTCGCGAAAAATCGTGGGCTCTGCTCTTTGCTTAAAAGGGTTTACTGAAAACCTCAGTCCAAACCTCTGGAACTAAAAACGACACATTTTGAAGGTGGGTTCCCCTCAGGGCGTTAGCGAGAACTAATTTTACCCCAGGGTATGTTGGAATTAGCAGAAGACACACGTGTAATGGCATAAAAAGTATGTAAACACTAGACATCAACACCCATAGTTACGTAAAACATTGCGCATAGTGTTCAAAATAGTGAACGAAGAAACACGAAACTAAAACTGGCTATTCGAGAAGAACAAATCTAAGGGTCTGGAGTTTTGAAACGATATTTTGTTTTAATTGTATTAATAATAATTAAACTTTCCAGTATTGATAAATACTGTATACTTGTATTTATACCATGCAGTTTGACTTTGAGTACATAAGAACGTATAAATATTCTACTCCTGTAATCACGTCAAAATTATATATAAACATACAAAATATATCACGATTGTTATAAAACTCAGCCATCTCAAAAACCCTGCATTACATTATTAGTAACCTGACGAATCCCTGGTGATAGAATAAACCTTGTCACGTGACCTAGTGAACCCAGTTAACGCCCAGCAACTTACGTTTCGTAAAACGTTTTTAGTGTAGATTTGTGCTACGCGTGTAGCTAATGGCAGCGGGGAAAAAGACAACGGAAGACTGTCAGATGCGTTTGGCGCAAGTGGTCACGCGATGGCACCATAAAGTGACGATCACATGGGAGAACGCCGTCAGCGAAGAGGCAGCCGAGTAAAGACGGTTACACAATTGAAATCTTTAGCATTAAATTAGCTTTCAATGCATGGCTTCTTATGGAGTCGTAGACAATGGAGCACTGGGAAAATTCGTGCCTCTTGTTGGCTAGTATAGGTACGGTGTGTAAACTTACCAATCACAGAGCTTTCGTGAAATTAACGTTACATGGAGTTGATAATTTGAAAGACTGAGTAGGTTTGTTTTTCACTTAAATATTAACTTAAATGACATCTCTTTGTCAAACAAACCTAGTTAAAATAATTTTACTACGATCTCGCCTTTTATTAGACAATCTTAGTGATAGCAGTGTAACTAAATCCTCACATAAGAGAAAACATTCTCTTTCTAACCTGTAGTGGAATTAACCTTAACAAAACTAAAGTCTAGCAGTCTTACCTTCGCGTTTACTGAAAACTGAAAACCTTAACTAAAAGTCATGTCGGTCGTTTGCAAAGAACCAATAGACATGTTCGTCAATACTAAAAGTGTATATTTCTAAGCATTAGTAGTTAACTATTCAGTACCGGTACTTCATGAAAAATGAACGAGACGTGTCTTAAGTGTATTCTGAAAACACTGTACAAGCTTAATTAAAGTATTTGTTAGTGAACTGTAAATTGCGTTAACATGCGACGTTAGTAAATATTTAATAAATAACGTCTATTTTCGAATTACATACGGGTTATGCGTTTCATAATAAATATTTCATATATTTCAGTTTCAAAAAAAAATATTTTTAATAATATGGTTTCTAAGGTATCGCTGAATCTAAATATTAGTAATTTTATAATTGTACTAAACACTGCACAATTATTACACATTACAGTACATTAATAGTAATTTCCCACAAATCAAATATTTCTTAGTTCCACAGTTTTCGTACCAGCACATGTCAAAGTATCAAATTTATTGTTTTCGCGACTTGCTCAAAGTGAAAACTATTCAAACTATACGAATGAAACAATTTAGAGTGAAAGTAAATACGTTAAACTACAGAATGATGTCGATATTCTTTCACTTAAAAAGTAATTTAAAAAATGTAGGTATTCAAACACATGCAAAAATTTAGATCTATTCAGGGATTATTTAAATACGAACAGTTTTACGTTAAATTACGAAGGTGTCATTCTGTAGCATAACACATTTACTTTCACTATATTTTATTTCATTCCTCTCATTTGAATAGATTTGATTTTGTGTAAGTAGCGAAACTAGTCAAACCACTAATTTGACATGCGCTTGAATGAAAACTACGAAAAAAAAAAAAAAAAAAAAAAAAAAAAGTGGGCAATAATGCAATGTGTAAAAATTGGACAATGTTTGGTACAGTTGTAAAACTACGCATTTTTCGGTGCTGAGCAGTAGGTTCGGTTTCATTCGCCATATTGAATTTTATTATTTTCGCTTTTTTGGAATTCTATTTAGGAAAATGTTAAAAATGTGACTATACCTCAAATTATATTTACATTTCTCTACAGTACAGACAATGCAATTTAGCTGCTAACATATAATTACGCCGTAATGTGTGTGGCAAATTTTTTTATATTCATAATTTGCCCAACAAATTGCAACCTAACTATACATTACTCGCTCTATTGCCATGCTTCTATTGTAGCTCAAGGTAAGTAGAATTTGCGGCATAGTCGTCGGTTTAACATTTTTCTTCTCAGAATTCCAAAAAAGCGAAAAATAATAAAATTCAATATGGTGACTAAAACCGAGCCTTAAACAGTCGGTAGTGTAACTCTACATTTTCAATATGTAGTGTGTATTGATAAAATACTTAAGTTATCGAAAACTAAAATAAAAAGCTAAAGTTTACAAACATGTATAGGCTTCAACGTTTCTAGAGCCCTACTTCCAGGCGGGACAGCAATCCGGACTTACAGTATTTGACTATAAATTAATACCGTACCGTAGGTAGGGCGCGATAGTTTTCGCGAAAAGATGTTTACCCCACTTTGTTTCAGTGCCTTACGTGCACACCTGCAGCTC
The DNA here is from genome assembly GCA_003012365.1 of Medauroidea extradentata. Lineage (NCBI taxonomy): Eukaryota > Metazoa > Arthropoda > Insecta > Phasmatodea > Phasmatidae > Medauroidea > Medauroidea extradentata. The sequence goes on from PNEQ01119268.1 coordinate 11,262, forward strand.
AACTTCATGGCTATTGACAGAGTGTTTCCGTGCAGCAGAGTTGTTATTCATTTGACTGTGCCAGTCAGTACACGGACAACTGCGACACATCACGTCTGTGATTTGCGGGTTTAACATTACGGCATCCAATCACTGACCACACAGCAGAGCTGCAGGTGTGCACATAAGGCACTGAAACAAAGTGATGCAAAAATTTTTTTGCGAAAACTAACGTGCCCTAAGTATAGGGTAGTGTAAAACTCCTCGAGAGCAAACTTTAGACTGGGCGCCTGCAGGCACTGCTGAACTCAGAAGGAAGACTTGAAAGCGATGAAATTCGAAGGACGGCGAAAACGGTAGTATCAAAAAAAAAAAAAAAAAAAAAGGTCAGACCAACTTCCACCACATTTTTCACATACAAAAATTAGGGGACCCACCCCGCCGGGAACTAAACCCAAACGTTCTAGCATTTGTTTATGTTTACGCTGTTATGCCAAGTAACCTGTTGGGGTAGGTCGGTTTAATTTGTCACGCTACTAGATTTAGTCACTCATAAGGTAATTGTTTAAACGCCTGCCAGCAATTTTCGAATGACGGGAATTCGAAAAAGCTAATAATTTCACGCATGTATTAAATAAACAATGTTGTTATTATATTTCATACTATCTGTCCCAACATGCGCAGCAAATCTCAATACATGTTTTATGTACCCCATTCTGCTCTTTTATCTACTTCGTTATTTCCCTTCCCTCCCTGCTCTTAACTTTTTTCGCAGAAATCTTCACGAGTGTACACACCACCAATCAATTTTTTTAACTAAATTTTTTGAACACCCCGTTCTGCCCCTCTAGGGGCCGTGGTGGCCGAATGGTCACGCCATTCGCCCCCCCCCCCCCAACTAAGGTGGGGTCGGTCCCCGGATCTTCACATGTGGGAATCGTGCTGGACGATACTGTTGGTCGATGAGTTTTCTCGGGTGTCTCCCGTTTTCCGCACCCCTTCATTCCGGCGCCCCATTACTCCACACTCATCTCATGTCACTCCTCACCAGCGCTAAAGATCTCGATGTTGAGTGCTGACCAAAATCTATCACTCACTCACTCTCTCACTCTCTCTGCCCTTCTGCCCCGTTTAACCTCCCTCCTCAAAAATCATATTTTTTGGCAGAAATCTTTACGGCCGCACGAAGGATAAACAGGAGTTGATAGAGGGCAAGTCTCGTGACTCATCGGACGCTTAAAATTTAATATGGTTACTGTTTGAAAGCCTTAAGCTGAAATTTTTCTGTACCCTTGTTAACCTGGCGCTGTAGACCTAACGTATTAATATAACAGACTTTTGCCAATTATACAGCTGCAGAAAACACATGTATTCCATTTAGGTCAGTGATGGTAATAGTTCACAGTGGGAACTGTGAACGTGCTTAATTTTTAATATCGAATAACCTGAAAAAGAACATTGTATAACCGGCTGAATATTATGTCATGTATGCAGTCAGTTCATCATCTACATTTCAGGTGATATAATTTTAAAATTGAAGCATGTTCACAGCTATTCTGTGTTCATAAATTAGCCTAACCGACGCTCGTACCTATAATTTATTTACAAAACCGGTTATAAAAACTAGTTGAACTAACGTCTGTAAGAAATAAATTTACATATAAATCTTTTAACGCATTCCTTCGTATATTAAGATACATGAATACTTCCGTATACTAGATATATTTATTGTAAATTAGACACCTTTGACTTGCAATGTTAATGTTTTTTCTGACAAACAAGTTCTTATATATATATTATATATATATATAATATATATATATATATATCTGTGCGCGTACAAAAATTTGGTTAATTGCGTCAAGGCAACAAAGTTAATTTTGTTTCACATCGAACATCGCCGTGTGTTTTTCGAGGCGTCTAAAAATTATTTAAACACTTAACAAGTTTTGTCGTACGGCATTATATTTCGTCATATGACAATAATTATATTAAGTGTCTGCAAAATATTATTTTACTTTATTTTAAAAGCTACAACCTTTAACTGTGCAATAATTTGTCTAAAGATTACGACAAACGTTCCCAAGCCTTACGTCCGGACGGACGGCCTAGGGTCTTCATAGAGCAACTTTGTTTAGAGTTTCCAAACGTAATTCTATTTTTTTTTTTTTTTTTTTTTAATTTTGAAAGCCAAATAAGTGGACAGAATTGGAAAAGACGAAAAGAACTTTTTGCGATATGTGAATCGTCACACATTATGTGCAATATAACTTTTTTTCCTTTCATAACCAATAGGGAAACAATAATACAATAGTATTCTTGTGATCCATGACGGAGTTCAACTACCTAAAAGGTGGAAGTGGGAGATGTGTACTCGGACAATAAAGCGTCAGTAATAAGTAAATGAGCAACTTCGTATACATCCTACTAGTGTAGGTAGAGAATAATGTTACAAAAGTGCAACCCTTCATACTTTAATAATGATTTAACAGGCCCTTCACTCTTAGAACTTTGTAACACTTGAGTTGAAGTGGTTAATATGAAAAAATAAGGTCACATTGAGAAAAACTACTAATATGAACCGTTTGTATAGAAAATACATGTTAAGTTGGGAAGTGGCATTGTGATGGCATGGAAGACAGGCAACCTGTAACAGTGTTGTGCATGACGTATTAGTAGACAGCAAACATCTCATACTCGCTAGTAAATTGTGAAATGTATTAGTTGAAAAAAAAATACTACTTAGTTACTTATGTGGGATGATTTTCCGAAGTAGCTCCAGGCAAATACTGATATGGCTCCTTAAATAAAACCACGGCCTATTTCCCTCACAGTTCCTGTCATAGTACGAAACTGCACCTCACCGTCTCAAATGACCTCGCTGTCGACGAGACGTAAAACTCAACGCTTTACCTTACTTACTTGTAATGGAAATGGATTACGTAGTTTTACAGCACATGCTCGAAATGAGAGCTAAGCATCTCCAAACATGCACGATTGCGACGTTCATAAGACAGGTGCACATGCTGAAACGTACCAGGATTAGCATTTACAGTGCGACGAGCATCTTGAATACGTCGCCAGAGTTTGCCTTCTATGTGCACTCCAGTTGTATAAACCAATGCCTTCAAGTGACCACATAAAAAGGAGTCGACTGTGTTTAGGCCATGTTATTGTAATTTCCCATGAGAATTGTTTGTATTAGAAAACAATTTCTGAAAATGTTTGCATATATTTCAGTACCTGTATTTTTTTTTATAAAACAGCGTTATGTAAAATAACAAAGATGTCATTCTGTAGTTAATTACTACACTTACTTTCATTTTAAATAATTTCATTCGTATCGTTTGAATATATTTTACTTTGAGTAAGTAACGAAAATAGTACAATCGCTAATTCGACATGCGCTTGTACAAAAACTATAGAACCGAAATATATTTTATTTGTAGCAAATTACTGTTAATGTAATGTGTGAGAGCTGAATAGTGTTTGGTACAGTTACAAAATTACGACGTTTTCAGTGCAGAGCGCCCTTAACTCACTACGTCCTGACTCAACCTGTATGCACCGTGTTTCAGCGAGGTTGCGTAACGAACACGCATTCTGGAGGATTCGGGTCAGAATCCCGGCTCCGGCTATCCTTATTTCGGCTTTCCATTGTTTCCCAAAATCGCTTCAGGCGAATGCTGTAATTCTTCCTTAGCATATGGCATAGCTAAGGTTAATTCTACTACAGGTTGTAAAGAAAATGTGTTTTCTTATAGGAGAGTACGAAGAAGGAAATATTCTGCCGCCAGTTTTGCTGCTATCGCAAAGTGACCAGAAAAAATATGAAACAGTAGTAAAATTAAAATATAGATAGGCTTCGCAATGACATAAGCCAATTAATTTAATTTCGAAGTGAAAATAAACCAATTTGGCGCTTAAAATTTTCAAATTAAAGCTATGATCTCTCATTTATTTCAAACAATTGCAAATAAATTAAAATTTTTTTTTTAACCAAACGCTTTGAAAAAATTTGAGACTGTGTACAGTCATACGCGTCACAATTTTGCCATAGAGTTTTTTTTAAATAATGTACCGCTGGCTAGCAAGAAATTATATTGCTTTCTTTTGGCTTATCTTGACAACAAAGTATGTAATATTTCAGGGGAAAAATTCTAAAAATCCGTGTGGTGTATTACAACAGAAACACTCAGATACAAACGATGATATATAAGTGTTAAAACTGCCAGAATGACTTTTTTGATATATGTATCAATTTGCGTTAAAAATATATAGTTTCGAAACCACTGTAAAACTAAAGAGCGAGGCCTTAATGTAACCTAAAATTAAGGATAGCTCTACGGTTGGTCGGTTTGCACGCATTACCGATACCAGCGCTCAAGCGGCAGAAATTGTCCCTGTGCCAAACTTGTAACATTGTTATTTCTAACCTGTAGTAGAATTAACCTTAGGAATGGCCGATTAGTCGCCCCGTCCCTGGCTGTTTGTAAATTTGTGTGTGACCGTCTGTAATGACCTTATCCAGGAGAAGTAGAGTACAATAAAAATAAAACGTTTTGGAAAAACACAAATAGGCTGAATAAAATAATAATAATAAAAAAAGCAGGTTTTCGAAAGTGCTTATTTTATCGAGAACAGACGACGTAGTGCTGGTAAGAATGCGATGCACAGGAAGTGAGCAGCAGGTACTTGGAAGATTCTCAGAAAGATTCGAGCGTCACGGACCAGTACATGGGACCAGTACATGAGCCGTATTCAACCCAGGCACAAGCAACTTATACCTGTACTAACCAGACGCGGCGGGCATCTCAGGCTATCAAATATATACCCGCCGTCCGGTAAGTTGATACTTTTAGAAACCAACTGTTGAAAAAAAATTACTAGGAATACTTCCGTTATTACAATACAACTATGCAAGCAAATGAAAAAGCAATACGGTGAGATAAATAACTAAATTTATTTTATATTGTTACGCGTACGCGAGTGTGAAAATTGTTCGTAAAAATTATTTTTAAAGTGAGTTTAAAACATCTATTACACGATAGTTGAAGGATGGTTGGGTTGGCATTGATGTCATAGAAATTGTTCTTCTGTATATTATGAACGGCGGCTAAAATATCGAAAGTCGTTTAACGGAATACGTACACAATGTGTTAATGTCCAGGAAATGAAATAAAATGTATATTTACACTTAGTAGATATTAAAATATTTTAGAGATGACGTAGTTACTAGCGGCGAATGAACGATGCACGCCGGCTTGCAGTGCAGTGCAACGTTATTGTCGACGTTTGGCGGAAAGATACATAGTTGGTATGAAAACATATCCAATCTAGAAGCATGAATTCCAGAAAGTTTCGAATATACGTCCGGCGGGTATACTCAAAGTGCTCGACTACAGTGTTGTAACTTCTCTGGTCGGCTTACCCCTGGCAATTTAGTTATTCATGTAGTTCCATTACAAAGAATGTTCTCTTTTGTTGACACACGCCATTGATCACTGTAAACTCTCATAGCAACAGGCATTTAAAAATCTCAGTCAATTAGAATTTCGTAGAATATTCTACGCTTATCAACACTCTGCGTACACAAAATCGTAGTACAAAATTATGAATCTTGTCAGAACGTCATTACACAAAATAAAATCGCTTGACCACGTAGATATGAAGTGATGAATTTTCGTGGACGCACGGCACGGCGGCTATCAATCATCTAAAAGCGCAACTCAGTTGCGAAATTTCAGAAATCTAACTGAGAAATCAGTCTGTGCGAGTTTCTTTTATGAGAAATACACCCCAGTTTCAACAATCGTTTAAATGCGTCCGTCTGTGTCAACGTATTTTACGCGGTCTAGTCCTGAAAGCGCGGGAGTGCGCATCAAGCCTCCACTTATCCTCTAGGCGCAACTCACAGAACTAGTGTGTAGTCTTCTCGCCAAATCGCCACTACGAGACATTCAGTGGTGACCCAATTATTATGATACGTATTATTAAAAACAAGGACGTATTGCACACGCCTATGACTTTTTAAATATTCTGCGCTAATATTTATAAGCCTGAAAAAGACCGCAACAATTCCAATTTTCGGCCACTAGAAAACATGCTTTAAGAGTGCGTGGTACATAATACAACGCTAAAAGCAATAGGCCTAATCTATAACTGTAGGTTTCTTGAAGCCAATTTGCGAAAATTAAGCAATAGCAATCCTAGACAAGAGTTTTAGCCAACGTTTTAAACAAAATAGTCTCAAGTGTTACGAACTTCCGAGGCACAATCTCTGACGCCGGAACCTCGTGCATTTAACTCCGGCGCAAGAGATCACGCGTAACGAGTTAGCAATTCTGGATAAATATTTACTCATAAAGTTGACAAATACCATTATCTAGAATCGTCATTGAGTATTTTACCCTAATTAGCTTCAAAAGAAGTGTAGAAATCAACTGATGTTTTCAGCAGTTATTTATCTACCACGCACTATTAGTGAGTTACAGTGAACCTGAAATGGGTACCATACACACGTGCAAAGTTCTTTAGTTGGTACTCCCAAGCAGACAACACTCTCGTACGATGAGTACCTAGTTATCGAGTAATATGGTAACAGCCGAAGCCATGTAAATCGCGGCTTGGGCACAGACCATCTTAAAGATGATATAATTTAGATAGCTCAAGACGTTAACTGGAACACGCCATCGGTTTAGGAATCAGGTGCTTGCTGTATCAATAACAATTTAAGTTACACTTCGGAAGACCGCAAGTGCATAATCAAGACAAGGCGTGCGGGTAGGAGTTCAAAATATTTTTGTATCTAACTTTGCTGCAAAGTTTTGTACGAAAATGACGGGACAATGTATTTACTAACAGTACCTGTGACTAAATCTGATTGCTGTTAGTTACCCGTATTTAAAGAAAAAAGGTTTCCACAATAACCAACTAATTTTTTTATATTTATGGTAGAGTCGGAATTCCACTACTTCGACTTTCAGTACAGTTTGCACCAACAATTTTCGTATACGGCCATCAAGGAGCCAAACAGTACAGGTCCCGTAAACGCGCTACGCCTGGGTGCGTGGAAAATTGAGAGGAAGCATGAGCGAGTGAGTGCGAGATTTGTTCAGCGCTCAACATCGAGGTCTTTAGCGCGGGTGAGGGGGGAAATGATGTGAGTGCCGGAATGAAAGGGCGGAGTAAACGGGACATCCCCGAGAAAACCCGCCGACCAGCGGCATCATCCGACACGATTCCCACATGCGAAAATCCGGGGACCGACCCCGCCGGGAATCGAACCCGGATCGCCTAAGTGGGAGGCGAATGGTCTGAACATTCGGCCACCGCGGCCTAGCAAGAGCGCGGATCTTGCTGTTCGTGCAGAAACGTAAGCCCTCGTGCTTGCAACAAAATGTGTGCTGCTCGTAAGCTTTGTCGTGACTAGTTTTTTCCAGAATGACAAACCAACAGTGTAGGGCCGTTATTGAGATCATGCGCCCTTATTTACCCTAATCGCGTCAATTATTTTTGTAACAGGGCATGGTACATTATTCAACGCTAAAAGTATTAATCTATAACTGTAAGTTTCTTGAAGCCATTTTGCGAAAATTAAACAACAGTAATCCTAGACATTAGTTTTAGCCAACGTTTCGAAGAAATTTGTTTCCAGTGTTACAAACTTCTGAGGCACAATCTCTGACACCGGAACCTTGTACATTTAACTGCGGCGCAAGAGGTCACGCGTAATTTTTACGTTCCCTGCTTTATTTTATTATTTAAAAACTTACTATCTCCAAGGTGAAATAATGGGCCATAGCCTTAATCATGGGACCATTTTGGAGAAGCTATGTTGAACACAGTGTACCTTACAAGTAGTGGGTTCACTCACCCAGACATGTCATGCTTAGCAGTATGTAATACGCTTACAAAATAATCTGCTAGTTACATAGGTTTGCTCAGTCATGTGACAAGGATTTATACAACACCAGAGCTGAGCCAGGCTGTGACTAAACATCTGCAAGCAATTAAAGTATTTAATAGTTAGTGAACGGTAGCTTTCTCTTTACATTTGGGACATGGAAATGGGGATGGTGATAAGTCTAAATCGCCTCTAGGCGCGAAGGACTAAAATAGCGTGCAGTGTCTTCATAGAATGTGTTTTTCAATTGGACTTCAAGCGATGACCCCGTCGTTTTATTTGTGGCAAGTTTGTGGTAAAGTCCAACGCAGTTTTATATGTCTTAGTTTTACGAATACCTACGACCAGCATTTCCTCATCTACAGCAACGTCAAAAATCAATTTTAACCACTTTTGAGGAGTTTGGAAATCATTTTTTTTTTTTTTAAATTTGCGGACGGCATTTTTTAAATCACAGAGACAGAATTTGAGGTGTCTTCTTTTCGTACATAAACGTATTGGAAACATTTTAATAGCTGCACAAGAAAAATACTTTCCGTACCACGTCACAGAACGGCTCACGCGTCCTGTCCACTAACTCTTAAAAAGGCGGGAATAAATGAGCCAAAATATTTTATACACACGTAAAATACTTTTCTAACGGCGATGGCAGGAGCAAAAAAGGTGTGGTGAGGTGAGGTTACAGGATTTTACGGCCCTTTAACAATGAGGGTGAAGTGAGTGGAAGAGTCAATACAACGTCCATGCCCGAGTTGGGATTCGAACCCAGGACCTTTCTCACCGTAGATCAGCGCCTAACCGACTACAGCCGCAAAAAGAGCGTTATTTTATGTCCCGAGACAAGCAGCAGATTAATAATAAAATTACCAGCATAGCTAATGATCCTAATGTCCTCAATGTTGGTGCTATATAGCCCGAACCTTAACATTAAAAGTACAAAATAACAAAATAAGTGTATAGTCGGGCCAGTGTTTCCAGGTTTAAAACCTCAGTTTTCATATTACATGTTATTTTACAAAATGACTGAACTGCAACCTGCTGTCAATACCAAATTTTGGATGCCCGACAGACAAAATATAAAATTTTGTTACGCCATTCACCGTAGTTCTCGAAGTGTAAAGTCTTAATTTATTAATGTCACGCGATCTTCAAAAACGAAGGACCTGAAACAATCCGAAGTACTGAAATAAAAGCGTGAACTTTGATCTGAGAAAATATAAAATTTCGTTACATTCAGTTGAATTGTTGCCTTAACGTGACAAAAAAAAAGTATTTATTCGTTTCAACGCAGTATTTCTAAAGGGAAAATCTACAACATTATCCAGAGAAAAATGTTGAACAGCCCTACTCAAATATTTAAATTCAGTCTTTTAAGTATTTCTAGACATGTGTCATAAAATCTTTATTTAATCACTGTGTGATACTGTCCTACAACCAATGCTTAGACGATAAAATAAAAATACGTAATTTGATTTGAATTAATTAGTTAGGTTTCCCGAGATGTATAATAGTGCCAAAAATTTAAAACGACCACCAATTGGAAAATAAACACTATGCATGAAATAAATTACTAGTAAAACATTTTTTAAAAACAAGCTATTTTATAAAAAAACTAATTTTTTCTTATAATTACTTATGTCAAGATCAAGTTACTATTATATTATTGTTTTTCTACACAGGGAAATCTCACGACAAGCTTTTACTTCATATGAGTTTTGTAGTGTAATAAGCTGATGGAGTTGATTTAATTTAAAGTTTATTTTCTTCATTTTAGAACATTTAAATAAAAGCTTGTTTTTTAATGTTTTACTATTAGTTAATTTTTAATTTTTCAGTTATTTTGTCATGTTGTTCCCACGAGTACCGAAGAAATATCCGTCGACTCTCCCAGAGCTTCGATTAGAAGGGTAAGAGCTAATATACAACACGGTGCCCTGAGGTGGTACGTTCACATCATGTATGATACACGCTGACGTCACTCAGTCCTCGGCACGGCCTCACCTTGACTTGGATGTTTGGAGGTATGCGACACTTACTTCAGCTTGAAACCTACTTGTGCCTAACAAAACACAGTTCCTGGTTTGATTTTGATTTTTTTCACCACCGCTATAATTTCTCCAGTGTGTAGGTGGATATGAGTTTAGACACGACCTCGCTAAGCCTCACCGTTTATCCGCGCAGTAGCACACCATCTCCTGGAAGAACTGAACATGGACGTTATTTCATTCGTATTCTTCTCAGCAAACCCTTTCATTTGATACCCATATCATGGGAATGCATAAAAAATATAACTAATCCGCCATATTGGGTTGTCCGCCATATTGCATTTACAATGACGACACTTAGCTAACAATGCATTGTTATCCAAACTGAACTTGTATGCAAAATTTCAGCTCAATCGGTTGAGGATAACTGCTTTAAAATTAAGTTGCAAAATTTCACCCGAACAAATATACAAACATTGCAATTTAAATATAAGTGTGTAAAAAAATACACAGGATGTCCAGAAACAACCGCATTACATGAACTCCACGCTAATCTCTGGCTAAATTGGAGACGAACATGTTTGTGGCAAAATTTAGTATGATTACATTTTAGGTGCACAACGAGGCAACCCAGCACTGTAGTTAGTCCCCTCTTGCGCTCCACAGATATGTTACGTAACTGACTAGAGTCTCGCATGGCAGGTTGAAAATGTATTCGTTTTCTATCAACTGCCATTCTACTTTCTATACAGCCCATCATTTATGAGAACGAGGGAATCACACGGTGCCCAATAAGATGTGACTGTAACCCCTAGATTTGATATTTCCTTCCAACTATAGGTCGTCGGCCTTTTTGTTTCAACTCCAGTAGAGGGGCGCAGATTAGGATCATGTAAATGGTGTTACTTTGTTTCCTCGTCACCTCATTACAATGCCTGGTTACCAAAAAATATTCTCATATCCGGGTCCCACTTGCAATCATGGACTCGCCGATATTTACTTATTTACGTTCACAGTATTGACGCATTGGTTCGCAGGGTCTCCATGAAAGGGCATATGCGTTGCTGAGTAGATGATGCCCAGGCCTGAGCGGTATTTCGAAATCATTATCCTAAAGTTGTTGTATCCAATATGCCATCTGTCCTTGTGGATCCTTGAAATTTAGTAAACATCTTAATGAGACAAAGTCATTATGTATCACAAAGTGGCTGCTATATAAATGTGAATGAAAGTGGGACACAGCCTTCACATTTGCTCTACGAGTCACACAGTTTTTTTTTCCTTCAGGCTTTTAAATACTTGCTGAAAAACTTCATTGATGATCTTTTCTTCCCTTACAGCCTTATGAAAATAGCAGGGGTGGCTTTCCTCCTAATTGCATAAAACTTTTATTACCGTTAGAATTTTCGAACATTTGAAGATAGTATATTGAGTAATGTTACTTGTCTAATAAAAAAAAAAGGTTATTTTTGTTGCAATATTTTAGGACTCATCGTTTTCTTTCAAATCACAAACGAAGCTCCAGCTAAAGAGTTCCAGAAAGAAATTATTCTTTATGGTATCGTGAATTAGGAACATGTAGGTAACGTTGAATGAGCACCATCGAGAATTCAAGGAACACAACAAAATACACATGAACGTACTATTGCCTACGCTGTATTCTGAGTAACTTAGATGCAAAACACATGACTTTGAGCATTCTAAAAAGACGATGCGTGAAAAATAGGTGGGTTTGGATGGAAACCCATCACATTAAAAGAGATAGGTATAAACCCCACAGAAACATATAAAACGGAAACATCAAAATGTTGTGTTTTATTATTCCACAAATTGTAATCTACTATACAAGTTTACTAGAAAGCCATCGTGTGTTTTTCTGTACATGACACCGTTTTATAGAAAGGAAATTGAATGTGTTTTTGTCAAAAAAAAGTTCAGATTCTGTAGATACCAAAAAGTATCATTTTGTATAAAAGAGTATTATTTGTAGTTTGGAAATTTGAGGCAATAATTTTTGTTTGACATGTATGGCACAGTTTCGGATCCACAAATGACAACCTAACAAAATTATGCACGTCTTTGTTTTTAAATTTACAAATAGGGTGTCGCCATTATTTTGCATAAAATGTAATTTTTATATGGTTTATATAATGCGCACAAGTGTACAGACTGTGTGATGTGAAACAATAAATAATATCTTATTTTTGAAAATTAAGAGTTGCAAAACTTTTGTTGCTAAATGTACCAGTAGTCTATCAACATTGCCGTATGTGGCAATCGATAAGAAACACGTAAATATTACCGTACAAGACTTCTTATGACCTACCCTGTCCTCATTGAACCATGTAGGTTATGTCTGAAATCACTTTTCGGATATTTACGTAATGACCATTCGTAAACGAAAAACAACTCTAAACCTTCAAGGGTTCGATAGATATCAACGATTTATAGAAAACAAGTTTCACGTCTTTTCATCCCCACAAGGCTGGAATGTCGAGAAATACTTTCTTAGTGCTTGTCTACACACTCAGGTAATTCATCGGCATCATTCGAAATTGCTTATTTCTACGGCACACGGTCTGCGTTGCTTATTAAAATGTCAGCCAGTCTTCACTTTTAGTTATTGAGCTAGATAATTAACTTACTCGAAAATTAACACAGACCAGAAAATGTACACAGCTGAAGTCACTGGTTGTATAATGTTAACAGATGTTTGTTAGTAATGGCTAGGGACAGGAAAATTCGTGAATCCAATGCCCTGCATGCTAGAATCCATTATACTATGGTGTATTCGTTCGTTGTCTGTTGTTCCACTGAGTAGCAGCTGGTGGACAAATGGTCGGGGCTTGAGTTTACATAGGATAGTTGATTATAACATGCAGGTTATTGAATTCGCGAAATTTTCTTGTCCAAAATGGAAACTATCATTTGCCGAAGTGCAATGCTGATGCATCTCAATTTGTGCTGCGTTGCACTTGTTCTAGTAAACTGCAGGAACCACCAGCAAACAAGGAAAAGCGAGACAGTAATAAATTATTACGAGCTGATTACGTCATAATAGTTCTCGTGTACGAGATGATGCAACGCGTAAGGAAAGTAACTTGAGTGATATAAATAATTTCAGATTATGCTCTTTGTGATTGTGCGAATTTCGAACTTTAACTACCCCCAAGTTGTTCAGCGGAATCTAAATCCTAAATACACTATCTCGGTGTCCCTTATCAATCAGAGAGTGATCTGTGGTGGGTGAGGAAGCAGTATAGATATCGCCGAAACCTCAGCGACTTCATTAAACTGTCCATATACAGTCGGTGTCAGGAATTATACTAGTCTTAATTAAGGTTGTTCAGTACCAGCTATTTTTTAATATTGGGACACCTGTAGATAATTTTGCCTACAAATTATCTATAAAGTATTTATGCTTCGACAAGTCAGAGAGAATAGTTCCGTACATTGTGTACAGTTTGCCTTGCTTGACTACTTATGCTTATGCTACATCTGTGGCCATCTGCAGAAAAAATTTACTTTCTTCCTCCGGAAAGTTACCAGTCAAAAACTAATAAACGTAGCGAAATAGTGAAAATTTGATAGCGCTTAAGACTTCGCTCTTTAGTGTTGCAGCGGTTTCGAAACATTTTTTTTAACGCAAATTAATTCATATATCAAAAATTCATTCTTACAGATTTAACACTTATCTCGCTTGTATCTGAATTTTTCTGTTGCAACACACCAAACTGATTTTTAGATTTTCCCCCTTAAAAATCACATATTTTGTTGTCAAAATAAGCCAAAATGAAGCAAAATATTTTTTCCCTAACAAATGGTACATCATTAAAAAAAACGCTCTGTCAAAATTGTGTATCGTATGACTGTACACAGTCTCAAATTTTTTAAAAGCATTTGGTTAAAAGATGTTTGAGTTATTTGCAATTGTTTGAAATAAATGAAAGACCACAGTCTTACGGATGTAACAATTATGCCATGTCAAACTTAAAATTTTGATCAATCTCATTGTATGGAACTGACAGCGAAAATTGAAGAATTCGAAGATGGTAGCTACTTATCTCCCTTAAGAGGGCGTAGTACATAATTCAACGCTAAAAGCATTAATCTATAACTGTAGGTTTCTTGAAGCTAATTTGTGAAAATTAAACATTAGCAATCCTAGACAATAATTTTTGCCAACGTTTTAAACAAAATTGTTTCCAGTGTTACGAACATCTGTGGCACAACCGCTGACGCCATAACCTAGTGCATTTAACTGCGACGCAAGACATCACGCGTAACGAATTATTAATTGTGGATAAATATTTACTCATAAGGTTGGTAAATACCATTACCTAGGATTGCCATTGAGTATTTTATCTTTATAGGCTTCGAATAAAGCGTTGAAATCAATTGATGTTTCCAGCGTTTGTTTTATCTACCACGCACTCTTAATAGAAAATGTTAACAGTAAAATACTGACTACTTTAATATGTTTTTTTACTGTCACGTATAAACTTGATCTTCTTTCGTTAAATTTTAAACACATATGTTTACCTAATATCAATGCATTTATTGTAATTTTCCTACGTAATGAAAAGATATTATGTTTACATCACATATAATTTGGTTAGGGAATAGATCATTTAATGAAATATTTTGAACACCAGAAAATGAAGACTGAATTCCGAACGAGGTGGCGCAACGGTTAAACGTTTGACTCGCATTCATTAGGACTCGGGTTCGATCCCCGGCTTCGGCTAGCATGTTTTCGGTTTTCCATGGTTTCCTGAAATCGCTCCAGGCAAAATTTGGGATGGTTCCATAAACAAAGGCCGTGGCCGACTCTTCTCTCAGCCCCTGTCATTGTACCAAGTTGTATGTCATCGTCTATATGATCTCGCTGTCGACGAGACGTAAAGTCCTCTTAACTTACCTCACCTTACTAAGAGTGAACAAAAACAATAAAGAAAAGCAAGCCGAATAGGCTGTAGTTAGTTATTGAGTTCAGCCTATACGGAATGTTTACCCTTTTTTTTTTGTTCACGCTTTGTTTTTCGAGACAACATAGCACTGCAGTGACATATGTCCACAATAATTAAAAAAAATCATCTACCCCTATTGCAAGAATTTTTCATGCACATAGAGAATGGATAAGCTACTGTCAAAATCAGTGTTTAAAGTTTTAATGTTGGGCATTTCCGATTCCCATTACATATGAAAAGGGACGATGTAGGCGTAGGATCTAGAGCAATCGCCTCCCTTCAAGGCGATACGGGTTCGAATTCCGGAAGTGTCGCATCCTTTTCTTTGCATGTGGTTTCCGTTGCCGTTAGCCGACGAATTTTTTCAGGGTACTACCGTTGCCCCTGCACTTCACGTGCCATAGTTTCTTCAATGTAGAGCCCTATTTTAATGTTACCCCTTGGCGCAGTTGGATGCCTTAGGGCTCCCGGCTAGACGTGTACCCTCGGGGTGTGATACCCTTGCCTCAGTTAACCTCCATGTACGATATTACAAGCTTTCCACGAGTGCTTGAAAAGAGGCATGGCAAAGTATATCTCTCTCTATATACTCGATTTCATATAAGTTTGGGTAAATTTGACAGCAACTTATGGACAAAAATGTGTAATATTTTATTATTTGTGTCACTACACAAGACTAACTTTGCAGTACAAGTGCTTAAATGGATATCCCAGCTTCATTTTAGAGCCAAAAAATGTCTTGCATTGTGCAACAAATAACAAAATACTGAAAATTAATGTCCATAAGTTGCTGTCAGATTTATACAAACTTATGAAACAGAGTATGACAGGGTTCACTGACTGATATGTCAAGTAAGAGTCTAAACTGCTTGACCTAGAAACGTAAAATTTTGAGAGTGGATTTCCTCGGGGTGTAGGCAAGTACTAAGGGATGGGGGGAGAATTGTTTTAAATCCCGCCCCTAAGGTGGTGAAATAAGTTAAAATCTGTTTTCAGTGAATCGATGAATACGACTGGCTACATTCGTGATTTCATTATTAATTTATTTAGTGAGATACCATACAAATGCATACTATGCGGTTTAAGGAGTTTTGAAATTTGAGCCTTAAGGTAATTAAAATAAGTAAAATGTGTCTTCGATTAATAATCGATATCTATCGAACACATAATGACATAAAGTTGTTTTTCGATTCAAAACAATGACTACGCAAATACCCAAAACAAAGTGATTTCATTTTTTTAAACTTCGACCTGTAAGGGATAGTAAGGGGATAAAGGTGTTTTTATGAACCGTTTATGTACACACGCCATCGTTTTTATTTTCACTTATATTTACTATGCTAATATCTAAGATATATCTTAGAGTTTTTTTTAAATTCGACCTCCAAAGGGTCCAAACATTTTAAATGTGTAATATATATATATATATATATATATATATATATATATATATATATATATATATGTTTTTTTTAATTCGACCTCCAAAGAGTCCAAACATTTTAAATGTGTAATA
This sequence comes from Medauroidea extradentata, assembly GCA_003012365.1. Classification (NCBI taxonomy): domain Eukaryota; kingdom Metazoa; phylum Arthropoda; class Insecta; order Phasmatodea; family Phasmatidae; genus Medauroidea; species Medauroidea extradentata. The sequence continues at coordinate 27,618 of PNEQ01119268.1, forward strand.
TATATATACGTATATATATATATATATATACATACATACATACATACATACATATACACATACATATATACATACATTTCGAACCCGCTAATAAACTACTTTATTATATCGACGCTATTTTTGTTTAAGACAATGATGCTTTCATAAATACGAACAGTGGTTTAACATCCTCCCCTCTCCGCCCATAATTGGACAAGTAAGGGGATTAAAAGAAGTGACATGATGTTTGAAATGCATTATCAATATAGCTTGACACTACCTGTTACCATTGTGATTTCCACTTCAGTTAGGTACAATTACAAATAGGTAAAATGGGATATTTCAAGATTTTTTAAAATCCATCCCCTCAGTGGGTGTGATTTTTATAAACTCTTGTTCCTTCGATCATTTTAAATATCGAGGTATTTTTTTATCTCACAATGATGCTTACGTAAATACTCAAAAAGTTGCACACGTTATTTCGTACTGGATACAATAAACTACCACGGGGGGAATTTAGTTAGCTATTTAAAGCAGGGATCATATAAGCAAGTGTGACTATTATATGGAGAAATAGTTTATTTAGAGTTACATTCTGCAGTTCTGTGGACAGATAATGCGGTGCAATTTCGTTGTTCACGGACCTGGCTTAAAAAAAAAAACACTGCCGATATTACTGGTACGTCACAAGTATTACACGCCGGCAAAGATGCGGACGGGCAACTACTAAGTGTATAAATTACTCTTATTTATTCTTGAATGACACTTTTATTATTCAGAATTAAAATATAGAATACACACAAAATCACAAGCATTTGTATAACTACTTTCTAGAGGTTGGCTATATACGAGACTATATTAAAAGAACAAAGCGTTCTTTTCAATATTGATATTGCGTACGTCACACACTATCCATGGTAAAGTGAGCACTTTAAGCCTTGGAAATGTTTTCTTTGTACCTATAGTAAATTCGTAATTTTTTTCCAATTGATAATATGTAATCCACTTAAATTTTTAGATTCTTAGTTCAGTATGACTTGCTTTATTACAATTGTTGGGAAAGTGTTTTCCGATACAACACATTTTATCGTGACCGTTTTTGTATAACTTCACTAAAATTTGACAGAATGCACGAATTTTTAAATCTTTAATTCTAAAATGAACCTGAGACGTCCATTTTTATCATCTGTAATGTAAATTTTGTTTTGCTTTGTAACTCATACACAAAATGTAAATAGTTACTGCTCCTAAGAAGCTGTGAAATATTACTGACGTTACACCAAGCCGAGTATATCAGCCATGCTTATAAATGCAGACAGTGCGGACAGGAATACGGGGATATAGAGACTGTGGGACTGCTGATAGGGCATCGACCTGCACTCACGTGATATGTGACGTATGAACTTGGCGGTCACTGACGTCACGTTTCATCCATAACTGTATTAATATCTTGCATTAGTTCACATGCTGAGTTCTTACGTCATCGTTGAATGATATCTCAGTTGCATCACAACATTAAAAAGTATTTTTTCACAGAAAATAAAACGAGGCATATATTTTATTGTGCATATCGTGTGGCAAATAAATCTGGTTTACAGCAAATAAAAGATAATTGAAACACTTATGAGATGCTACTTAATATTTATCACAAAATGTTTAATGTTCTTTGCATCAAACAACATATATTCTTTAGCATAAGGCTTGTCATAAAGAACTACAAAAAACTGGCACTATACCCTTTATTATATACTTCAAATAAAAACACACATACATATATATATACATACACACACGCATATATACATGTGTGTGTGTGTGTGTGTTTCGTAATACGCGGATACAGAGACTGAAAGCACCTAAATGAAATAAACACGCGTAATTATCATGCCCGAAGCAACTTCATATCTTTACTATAATTTACCGTATAGTTAAAATTCCGAACCATTGACGAGAAATTACACATTTCTGGTACAGGCCTATTAAACGTAAAATATTTAATGTAACAAAAATTGACTAATAAGAATACTTTACTGGATGGACTAAAGCCTTAGAATGAAGAAAAATTGAATTTAGACATAGTGTTTTTTATTTCAAAACAATGCATTAAATATAACACAAAAGTAAACATTCATCTTCTTGCTGAAAAAGGAAATGGGGTAGCAAGAAAACAAAGTTAGGCTAATTTTTAAATATTTCTTAAGATAAGAGATATTAATTAAACACGTATTTCAATGCCTATCATTCGTATTAAATGAATAAATTCAATACTGTTATTAAAGCACTGTAATATTCATGACGCGAGATTCACGTAAACTAAATAATTGTACTCAAACATAATAAATTCTCTCTCTCTCTCTGTATATATATATATATATATATATATATATATATATATATATATATATATATATATATATACATACACACACAAATACATTCTTCTAGCCCGCAAGAACTTTCTTCTGCAAAAGAACTATTACCCCTCAGCCAAGGGGCGTCATTTCAGGTTTTTCTTGGGAAGGGGGGAGTAGTTTTTATGGCGACAGTGACCTTGTTGCATCCTTTTTACTAATTAAGCATGCATAAATTAGAATCTTTAATAATAAAACTTCGGTTTTATGTGCTTACGTTAGTATTATTTACATAACAAAATACACAAAAAGTATTTTACACTCATTTCCTTCTAAAACCAAGGGGGTAGGTAATTTGCACCCCCTTTGCCACCTAAATGACGCCCCTGCTTAGCGCCAACATTTCAAGATGTGGTAGTGAATTCACTCCGGAAGTGTTACATAACATCTAGTCGGGCAAAAAACGAGTATTCCTTCCCGGACAGACATCACGTGCTGCACGGTGATGTAACAGTCAACATTGAGGTAGCTGCACAGTTGGTTGCAGAAACCTGTTCTGATCAGTTTCGCGTCGCTGCAATTCGCGAGGTTGGCGGGAAGGTTGGCAAAACTGGACGCGAAGACGACTCGCTGGACTGTCTGTCGTGTCAGTTTCCCAGTGTTGGGCGACGCGAGATACAGCATGCCTTGCTGATCGCATTGAGGTCTATGTGAGCGTACTGAGAGTATCACTAAAGCTTTTGTCGTCAGAGAGTTTGTGGACAGGAAGATTTTACACGACTCTTCGCGTCTTTACAGGTAACCTGTTTCGCTACAGTAAATCTAATATGTTGGCACTTATGGTAAGCCTCGAAGTTAGACTAGGTGGACCTAAATTTCAACTTCAAGCATTCAAAGAATAACCAGAATGAAGTCTACAAGCGCTATTATCTCACGAGAGCGGATTCTCATTTAACTGATGGTTAACCCTGCTCGAGAACAAGGTAGTCTGCTTTTAACAGTCGAAATCACTCCAGAAGGCACGCAAATAGATATGCAGCATGTCTATCAAACACTACAATGAAGGAAACTGTTTGCGGGTATTATCAAATAAAATATTACGAAACGAATAATACGTGAAGTATAAATATAACGTATATGGAGTATGCTGATGTAGTCGCATTTACTAAAATATCTCTCGTATGTATGAAATACGTAAGCTTATTTATAATTCCCGCCATTTTAAAACCCTGAACTGCATGTAGACATGACCTGGAGATTCAGACAGCCTGGTCCCGTAACTGAACACACCTGCCTATAACCAGCACGTTATTTTTCAAAAACACGTACAGAGGGTTGAAGATGTAGGATTATGAAGATAGATAGGAGTACTCACCCTCCGCTGTACGCGCACGAACTCATCCTTGCAAAGACAGTGCCGAGTAGCTGGTGTGTTTGCAGACTGAAGACATCGAGCGCTGGTGGCGGCTTTTCTGCTGTACCCCTGTTCGACCGGCGTTTCCCCTCCTTCTCCCCACCCCACGTACGTCAGAGGGCGCGCGCCTCGCGTCAAGTTGTAAACATTTCCCCCCTCCTCCTTCACCAGAGAAGACGGCTCCATGAATGGCCGACCCTGAAGAGCAGAAATATTTATATTTCGCGGGCGGAGCCGTCTAGTCAATGAAACGCATGCCAAGTCTCAGTTTCTTTTGGAGCAAGGTAAAAAATCCCCTCGTCAACTGCCCGTGGATACAACGCATCAAAGATTAATTTCTCGCGGCTAAATGTCTGGTCGGGACGTGCGGCGACATTCATTTTTTGGACAAGCCTCCCGTGGAACTTTCGATTCGTGCCGTTAAGGTTAGTTCTAATTAAGGTTAGAAAGAAAATGTGTTTCATTATGGGAGAGTTTGGCACAAGGAAAATTTCGGCAGCTATCGCTAAGACACCAGAAAAATATGAAACCGTAGTAAAATTAAATTTAAATAGACTTGGCAATGACAGAAGTAATTAAAGTTAGTGTGATATTGACAAAAAAAACCATTTTGCGTTTTAAATTATGAACGTAATGTAACTTAAAATTCAGGAAAGCTTTGTGATTGGTCAGTTTGCGCCCTTACTGGTACCAGCGCTCAAGCGGGAGAAATATTCCCTGTGCCAAACTTTTAACACATATCTTTCTAACCTTTAATAGAATTAACCTTAGTGAAGTCCCCGTATAAATGTGCTCGAAGGTCGTGAGGTCATAACCGGACCGATTATCTTGGCCTAGTATTTCCGAAATGATTTCAACCGCCGTTCAGTAGCTGATAAATGGTATGAAGAAGAGGGCTTGATTTTTTGATAATGAAATTGTGTTTAATGATAAATCATATTTTATTTTGCTAAATGTTGTTTACCTGTTACAGTACAGCGAAAACCTAACACGTATCAATGTTCAGATTAAACTATTCAGTATGAATACCTTCCCTCATCCTATCAAAAATTCTGAACCCTCAAATATACGCGAATATGTAGGACCACCTGTTTTCCGCGAACAGATTCCCGCATAAGTTAAGTGTTTATAACTTACGTGAACACTGCAGCCTCCGTTTTGGTTACTGACCACACGTGGTTATCGCGAGGAGATATTTCATATCTGACCGTCCCAATCAGGACAGTATTAATTGCAACACTAGACACTCTGCTGGCGTTATTGTTTTATCGTGATAACTTTTTCAGCACACAGTTAAAAACCAAGCGAACAAGTCTTGTTGGACTAGCTCGGGTTATGCATGCTAACGCCTTCAGATATGCAATCTCACAACACAGCGTAATCTAACTACCAGGCGTTTTTCTTGCGTACGTAATGCACGCAGACGCCAAACTTCCTTGTAACTTGTTTATGGCAGTTTACAAATGAGTTCGTACTGAAAAAAAACAAAGTTGATGAGCGTGTCAATCACAATAATGATATCTCCTCATTACGAATTGCTGCCGACTGCATTTGCAATTAATTTTTTTCGTCTGTGTAAATGAAGATTTTTCTTTCGTCGGAATGTTAAGGCGATTGTCTACTAAAAGTAAGGAAGCGATAAGGACAACACTGATACGCGTATCAGGTGCTCCAGCGGCGCTATGCGCAGGTATTTTAACTGGCGTGTAGTATTTCCGTCCTCTTGCTTTATACTGTAAAATAAAACTTTAAGCGGCGGCCCGGTCATTTTATTGGACGTTACTGTGTGGCAAAGTCCAATGTAATTTTATATCTAACGTCCTTTACATCCAGCCGTTACATTTTCAGAAAAATCTCTATGAAACAGCCATTTCAGAAAATGTTTGATGGACGGCTTTCAAATATTATTCGTTGCACGTGAACGGTTTTAAAAGTACTATTTTGTCATCGTTCGAAATAAGTTTTCCTTCACGGGTAAATACTTCGGGGTAAAGATTAAATTTTATCAAAATGTACTTATTTCCAGCATGCAGTAAGGTTGTACAAATGCCTCGTAGACTATCGTCTTAATGTTGCGTTAGACATGATCTATTGCGAATATTTAGTGAGTTACGTGTCAAATAATAGATACCATAGCAGTCAGCATACAGAAGGGAGAATTAAATTTTCAGTATGCTGATAAGGAATAAAGAGGAAGAATGTCTAATTTCACATTTATTTTGTAATCAGTATTATGATAAGTTGCACATTTAGTAAATTTTGAACAAATTATATAATTCACAGAAAAAGTGGTAACATACAGTAAAATATATGAAAAGTATTTTTTGGTTGTACTGCATATAACATTCCTATGCAGTTGACTGATCTTAAATAGTACTTCTTTAACAAAAATAAGGCATTGCACTTCTGTAATGTGTTTTTGTCACTCGACAGTAGTAGCAGAGTTATGCCGGTTCTCTTGTTGGAGCCGGGAGCGGGAGGGGGGAGGCTTTTGAATATTTGTCTCGTAATTATTCGTATATTGTATTCCCACTATCTTGGTTACTGTACGTTGTCTTGATTCTTAGCGACTCTCTTTTTTTTTCTTTTTTCTTTTTTAAATTATATAGTTAACCTCTAGGTCAGGCTGCAAGTAGTAACTGATCGTCTCCTAGGTGGCGTTGATTATTAAGACTTTGGTGCTGAGTCTTTCCACCAGGAGAGCTAGTAGCTATACAAATCGTCTTAGTTCCATTGTCGTCTGCTAGATAGCGTTGGAGTTGTATGGACTAATGGTCCAGTCTGTCTCAATTTCCAAGTCTCACCGTTAGGAGTGCTACCCCGCTACCACACCTAACCTAACCCACCTTTTTTTCTGTCCATTGTCTTCATTCCTAGATACTCTTTTTTTTTCTCTTTTTTTAAATTGTATAGTTAACCTCTAGGTCAGGTAGCGAGTAGTTACTGATCGTCTCCTATGTGGCGTTTATATATTGTGACTTTGGTACTGAGTCTTTCCACCAGGAGAGCTAGTAGCTATACCAATCGTTTTGGTTCCAGTGTCGTCTGCTAGATAGCATTAGAGTTGTGTACTTATGGTAAAGTCTATCTCCATTTTCAAGTCTCACCATTAGGAGCGCTACTCCACCTAACCTAACTTAACTTAACCTGACCTGTCCTTCTAACAAGTCACATTTCTAGCCTTGTCTCTGTTCTCCATTTAATCTAACACTCATTTCCCTTGTATGTCTGTCTTGTATTACTTTTTAAACTCGTGTACCACTTTTATGTATTTTTATCTCTCCACCCTCCTCGCTCTCCCTCAAACCTCCTCCTCCCTCCCTCCCCCTCCACTCTCATTCCATCCTTTTCTCTCTTTTTCCACCCTCCTCTACCAAGTCATATGTCTAACCTTGTATTTGTTCTTTCTTTAACCTAACACTTGCTTTCCCTTGTATATATGTCTTGTATTACTTTTTAAAACTCATGTACTGCTTTTAAGAATTTTTATCACTCCCTCCACATCTCTGCTCTCTCTCTCTCTCTCCCTCCACACTGCTTCTCTCTCTTTCCCCATCCTCCATTCTCTCCCCCATCCTCTCTCCCTCTCCCTCCACCGTCCTCTACTTCCACCCTCCTCTTCTCTCACTTCCTCAATCCACATTATCTCTTTTCACCTTCCTCTCTCTATCTCTCTCTCTCTCCACCTCCCTTTTTCTCCCTCTCAGAAAATGCATTTTGCTGTTTGGATTTTTGAGTTAGACATCCAGAGACTTTTTTTTTTTTTTTTTTTCGTTTTAAATGTTTGGTTTTTATTTATTTATATTTATTTTCGTATATGTTCGACTTTGTTTTGTGGTTTCTAGTGTCACACTGTGGCAATTCGTGCTTTGGTTTAAGTAATATTCTTTTAAGTAGATAATTGTGTGCAATATGTTATTTTTTTTACCCTGTATCTAACCTTATCTATCATGACTTAACCTCCTACCGAGTCACACGTCAAACCTTTTCTCCGTTCTTCCTTTAACCTAACACTTATTTTTTTCTCTTATATGTATGTTTTGTATTACTTTTTTAGACTTGTGAACCGCTTTTAAGTATTTTTATAACATTTTAGCTACGGATTTATATGTGCTAGACCCTCCCTCTCTCTCCACCTTCCTCCTCTTTACCTCCACCCTGCTCCTCTCGCACCCCATTATCCTCCTCTCTCTCCCTCAACCCTCCTCTTCTCACTGCTATGCTCCTCTCTCCCTCCACCATCATTTTATCTCTCCCTCAACCCTCATCATCTATCTTTCCACCCTCCTCTCTCTCCACCACCCTCTTTCTTCCTCACAGATATTACATTTTGCTGTTTTTGGATTCCTGAGTTACACCTCGAAAATACCTTTTTATTTTTTATTTTTTTTAATTTAAATATTTCTTGTTTTATTTATCTTCTTGTATTTTGGACTTTCCTTTGTGGTTTATAGTGTCTCACAGTAACTATTCGTACTTTGGTTTAAGTAACGTTCTTGTATGTAGATGATTGTGTACAATATGTTATTTCTTTTGATTTATTTAATTTTTTTGCCTGTATCTAACCTCATCTATCATGACCTAACCTCCTACCGAGTCATATGTCTAACCTTGTCTCTGTTCTTCCTTTAACCCAACACTTGTTTTCCCTTGAATGCATGTCTTGTACTACTTTTTTAACGTGTGTATCGCCTTTAAGTTTTTTTATCACGTTTTTGCTTCAAGGATTTACATGTGCTATCTCTCTCTTCACCTTCCCCTCCTCCTCTATTCACCTTCCTCTCTCTGGCTCCATTCTCATCTCTCCCTCCCCTACTCCTCTCCCCCTCTCGGATTTTACGTGTCGTTTTTCTGTGCTAGGCTTCAAAAGAATGTTTTTTTTTTTTCGTTTAAATATATGGTTTTAAGATATTTTTCTTGTACGTTGACCTTTTGGTGTGCGGTTTCTAGTGTCGCAGAGTAACTTTTAGTACTTTCGTATTTTCTTGTATGTAGATAATTGTGTTCAATATGCTATTTATTTGATTTTTAGACTGTAGTTATAACTTTTGAATACTATTCGTGTTAAACTTCTGATTTTTTAAAATCTAAAATATCTGAGGTTTTTCCATATATGTCAGAATTATTGTATGCATAACATTCTCGAGTTGTTATGAGACATCGGGTCTACTGTATATTGGTAACTGTCCTCACCGATGCGGCGATGTTCCTTAAACAGTTTCCCGATGTAGTCTTAGGGAGTATCGTGATTTCTTCGCTAGTCTTCTCGACACAGCTAATTCTTGTAGCTGCTAGTAGTGTACCAAGCCTATCTTTGTTGTGGCCCTCTAGCAGTATGGACGTTGCATTAGGTACTAGACTTTGTCAGATAATGTCATTTAAGCTTATTGTGCGGATCTTCTCAGTGTAGTCAGGATGTATGGCACTGTCGGGAGAGATATAATGAACACGACTTACCATTAGTCAGAGTATCATGTGGTAGAGGGTTTACTCCATCTTCGAACATACATCACGTGTCGTCTAGTCTATTAAGCGCCAGTTTTGTTGCTACACTCGGAATATAGTTGCTTCTTCCATAATCTGATTTTATATACAGTTACTGGTACTGATAACATTTCATTCTTGTGTACCTGAAAAACTGTTCGTGGTCTTCTCGAAGAAGATAAGTGAACAGTTGGCTAAAATGTCCTTTCTGCTCTCGGGGTCTGTTGATCGGACGTACCCACCAACGGCGTCACCGTTTTTTATTTTGTTTCATTATTTAATTAAATAGAAAACTTTGTTTGTGAACTTGCAAGGCAGACGATCCGAAAAGCAAGTACGACCAGCGAGAAATGAATTATACAGAAGTTCTATTCAACTCCTCTATCGAGACGCGGTGTTGTACAACCTCTATGAGCCCAGGAAATTAATATTTCATTGTTAAGCTAGTTTTCATGAATAATTCCGACGTTATGTGGCGCAGTTGTTTGTAGCCCCGGTATACTTTTCGGGAGGTTCTGGGCTGGAAATTTTTTAAAGGCTGTGTAAACTTGCAAGTACGACACAAAAAAACTGCAAGGCAGATGAAATCAGCGTAATTTGGACGAAGTCGTTCAAAAGTGATGAAAATGGATTATGCAGTCCACTATCTAGTGAAGTTCCTCGACGGCATCAGTCCACATATACTATCTCACAAACCTCAAGGTTGGGGCGCCAAATACGTTTACATTTCAGCGAAACATTATCCCGCCAAAATTCCTCAATGCCACTTATGTTCAAGTGAAGATTTTGAGAACAAATATGTTAATGAAGGCACCAATGCTTGTGCTCGAGGGAAATCAATTTTAATACCAGTGTTATATCCTCTCTCTTTTAATGTAGTGTGTGGATCTATTACTACTGACTTAAAACACCGGCAGTTTATGTGCTTCGATACTTCGGAACCCTGAACCTGTTCCGTCAGTCCCACGAGAGATGGTATGCTATACTGACTGTCGTTTATAGCTATTTACCCTGGCCTCGCGCGAATATCACACTCTTCGTGACGTCGCGGCCAGAAACAGTCTTATGCGCGGCTTCCTGCAAATTATCGCGAATTGACCCGCGAGATGCGTCCACACTTCGTGGAGGTCGCCGTCGGACGTCCCTATATATACGTGGTTTATCACAACTCGTCCGCTGTGGCCCCGCGGCGACGCGTCCACCCTTCGTGGAGGCTGTCGCAGGAGTCCTTATAACTTTCCCTTCGCGCCTACATGACGAAACTCACCTAGGACCGCCCCCATTTAAACCTTCAGCCAATCGCGTCTCTCGTGGGTGACGACGACAACAAACCCTGCCATTCTTCCGTATGAATTTATTGTATCTTTTTTTAAATTCATACACATTAACATTAGTATCTCTTTAAACTTATTTACAAAATTTTATAAAATTCTACTGACTAATTATAAAGTTAATATTAAATGGCACAGCAGGGGGGTGGGCGTAGCCACGCCTCTAGGTGCCCTAATTTTCAGCATTCAAGCCACGCGCCCCTCGTCGGCTCAAGGCTGCTCGCTCGCTTTCACCCCATGTTTTCGCAACTTTCCCTCCCCTGCTGTGTTGAACGTCAATCTGCCGTAACATAAAGGCCACAATCCTCCGACCATATTGATCCTCTCGCGAGTGCTCAAAACTAAATTACAAATTAATTATTTTAAACCAAAATTTGCAATTGAGACACACAAAACATACAATTCTAATCATAATGAAATTTCAACTGGCTTTCTACAACTATTCTAACATAATTTACAGTATTTACAATATATGTGTTATTTATTTTCATTTAAAGGCTATATGCCGGTTACACCAGGTAAACAACTTCTGTAACTACCCCACAACGTCAACTATACTGTGACTATAAATAAGGCCCAGGCGAAGTCTCTGTTAGTGGCAGCGACAAACTTAAGACAGTTTTTCGCGTGGACAGCTGTAGCTACTTATCAAACGCTTGATGACTGAACTACCTATCTCATGTACAAAGAGGTGTCTACTCGGAGTAATACACGCGAGCAAAGCCGCGGGCGTACTGTTAGCAAATATTGTACAAGGACAATATAGGAAAGTCAGAAGAAAAACAGGAGGCGTGTTATTTAACTACAGTTCACGCCGGTATGAGCGCTGTTTCTTTTACAGTAGCACATTGCTCTAGAGCTTGTTTTAGTTATATATATAGTTACTGCGACTATAAACTGCACCCTTGAAGATGGAAGCTGCAATGCTGTCCAAAACGTCGGGAAGAAATGCGACATTGACGCTGCTACAACCCAGAAGCCTAAGCCCTGTAGACAATGGCCGTGAAAGCCTACGAACTTCTTTAACTTTCTAATGCTATTAGCCTAAGGCCCGGTTTCTCAATGTCTGATTTTCTTCTGATTATCTTCCGATTAAAATTTAACCGATGGTTAGCAACAATATCTGTTTCTAAAGTACTGATTAAGATTAATCAATGGGTTAGAAGTCGGTAACCATTGGTTATCTTAATCATAAGAAGGGGTATTGATTACATAGTTAAACAGGACTTTTAAAACAAACAAGATTATAAACAATGACCATTTTTTAGGTTATGATGACTGATGATTTAAATTACTTGTTTGAAGAAGAATATAATGAAGAAATAGTAGATTTCATAAACAGGCCAAGACCTTTCGGGAACGCCCAAGTCACATGTAAATAGATGACCATGAATTCGTTATGCGATTGCGGCTGAGTAAAAATACTGTCCTAGCACTACTAGAAAAAATTGCACTGCTGGAAGTGACCACAGACAGGTGTGTACTTATTTATTGCGTGTTTTGTTTACATCCCATAAAGTTTAGTACGTTCTGGTAAGTAATATTCTTTTGTAGGTTATGTGAAAACATTTGATGGTTATGTCACATGTCTTTGACGTCTCTATACTTCCATACATTATTTTACATAATTGGTTGGAAACCTAAGTTAGATGTACGTAATATTACGTATCTTGGGAAATTGTAATAAAAAGTATATTTTTATTTCTTCTAAAAAAATAAAACCTACGTTGATCAAGGAATCTGGATTGAATAGTTCTTAATATAAATTTGTACATTACTTTACATATTTTTCGATACTTTTGTATGTTATAATACCTATTGTAGGTTATGTTATTGTTACATAATTGTGTAGGTTACATCACACATATAGGTTCCTCGATGAATAAAATTCTACTTTGATTTTCTTCCATGCATCTTCTTTATGCTTCCAAGTTACGGGATCAGTTTTTTTTTGTATTCTATGATACAGGCGTATTTTTCAGCACAGAAACAATATTTTCGGTACGCGGTCGCATATTTTTTTCCAATACGTATACAAACACTGCTAACCAGCACAACTAAATAAACAAATAAAAGCTTTACTGCAGCCAATCACAAGCTTATATGTCATTGCATGGTTGCCACATTTACCTTAACCTATACTTAGCTAAACATAAGATTAAAGTACGTTGAAAAACACTTAAGATTTAATCACCACTTAATCAATAGGTTAAATATAATCATAGGATTAGCTAACCAAGACTTTAATCAGACATTGAGAAACCGGCCCTAAGAGAATTTTAGTCCGTAAAAGTATAACCACCATAGAAAAAAGATATATGAAAATGTAAATGTTGCTAGTGTTTCCAGTTCACGCCGTTGATAAAATGTCTCCCGCTTTAACAATGCTAAAAAGCTGAATTTTCCTATATTGTCTTTTACGATATTTTCTGCTAGTCTTTATACACATATAGATACTAGCAGTGCGTCCGCGGCATTGCTCACGAGCACGGTCTATGCAGGTAGAGGTCTTGACACTGAGGAATAAAATGTGACTCCCTTCATGTCGCCGAGCGCTAGTAGTCATTAGGTGGAAGATTTGTCTTGTTTTTGTATTTGACTTAGCATAAAATGTGAATTTGTTACCGGAATTGCGAGTATTATATCGAAGAAAAAAATGGGAGCATAATTTTGTATTGGAACACATTTTTTTCAACCATAAAATTTAGTTTTTCAATATTTTACGTGTAGATGCACATTGCAACGATTCTAAAATTTTGTATGGCATGAAATTATAGTTTTTGTTCGAATGTGTTCACTAAAATAATAATAAATGGCATATCTTTTCATACTACTTTTATAAACAGTTCCACACATGCCAATGCATCTATGGACACGAAACATGTATATACTATATCAACTTACCTTATCAACATGATTTTATGTCAATTATTGCAAAAATGGTAAAACGGGAGATGTAAACAAGACAAATCTTCTACCAAATGACTACTAGCGCTCGGCGACAAAAAGGGGTCACTTTCTCTTGCTGGAGATCATAGGAAGTGTCAAGACCTCTTCCTCTTAGACCGTGCTCACGAGTGTTGCTCATAGCAGATAATACTGTATTTGCTTTAGTTGAAAAACCTCTTTGTGCACCATATAGGTAGTTCAGTCATCAAGTGTAAGAATGACAAAGATGTTAGTCGAGTTAACTCAACCTATTAGAGATTATGTGCACCACTCATTCATTCATTCACTCATCAACGAACAGCCCAAACCGCTGGACCTAGAAATGTAAAATTTTCAACTTAGCTTCTCCTCACGGCGTAGGCACCCACTAAGGAAGGATTTTCGAAAATCTAAAATTAAAAGGGTGAAGGGGGCAAAATGTGTTTTTGAGATATTCTCGATAACTCTCCAGCCTGACAATGTATTGTTAAAATTTTACTCCAAAGCATTGCCGAAGCAAATGCACATATAATAATTTTTCGATTTCTCGAAATTCTCGATAACTCTCTAACCTGACAATGTATTGTTAATATTTTTACTTCAAATCATTGCCTAAGCAAATGTACATATAATAATTTTTCGATTTCTCGAAATTCTCGATAACTCTCTAACCTGACAATGTATTGTTAATATTTTTACTTCAAAGCATTGCC
>PNEQ01119269.1:0-23873 GCA_003012365.1 Medauroidea extradentata
GCCTAAAGTCGTTTCGCCTAAAGATTTTGCCACACTCGTTTTGCCTAAAGTCATTTTGCCTAAAAGCTTATCGTCCTAAAGGCGTTCCGCCTAAATTAGTTTCGCCTAAAATCGTTTTGCCTAACGTACTTTCGCCTAAAATTATTTGGCCTAAAATAATTTCGCCTAAATTCGTTTTGCCTAAAGTATTATAGCCTAAGTTGTTTGGCCTAAAATATGTTTAATTTATATTCCATCCCTTTGCTAAACTTTCGACAAAATCGTTGGCCAAGAATATTTTTTGCCTAAAATCGTATTGCCTAAAAATGCTCTCTTCGAAGTGCTACCCTTCTCGCTTAGCTTGCCTAAAAATCGTCTCCCCTACAGTTATATTGCCTAAAGTCGTTTTGCCTAAAATAATTTAGCCTAAAGTCGTTTAGCCTAATGTAGTTTTGCCTAAAAGTAATTTTGCCTAAAGTCATAGTGCCTAAAGTCGTTTTGCCTACGATTAGGCAAAACATTTTTAGGCGAAATGACGGGTACCCCAAACTCAGTATGCATATACTACCTATTTAGCTGACTCGACTTTTGATTATCTAATTCATCATGTGTTTAAATTTTCATAATAAATAGCTGCCATTTTTATATTTATAGCACAGCATGACATCTGAGGAAATATTTTTTTTTTATTTTTATTAATCTCTATATACATACATATACAGCTTGGTAAGTTGACTTGACTATCGTGTTTTTAGTTCAGCCTATATTCTTATTTTCGTAATGCTAATAATTTTTCTATATTTAGTATTATTTGTCATATGTCACGAAATATTTTTCAAAATTTCATCAAACATGGTAAACATATAGTACTTAGTAAACGGACTTGACGTTCAACCTATGGTCGATATTTTTACAATTGCTACCATTTTCATATTTTTAACATAGAATTACACATCTGAGGAAATATTTTCCCCATTTTCGTTAATCTTGGTAATTCGGCTTGTTATTTGGGTTTTCCATTTTCCAGGATTTCACCAACTTCTGAGCAAATATAGTTCACAGTAAAGTGACACAACTTTTATGGATTTTGTTCATGGTGAGTTAACAGAACAGAATTTGAAATAAATTTTTATCACATACAGTATCTAAATTACCAATTAATCATAATTTTATCTAACTCAGTACGCATATAGTACCTAATACAGCAATTTTAATTTTAGGTATTTTGTTCATACTGAATTCAATTTTTTTAAACTGTTGCCCTTTGAATTTTTTTATCACATGAAGTACCCAAAGACCACTTTCCAAAGTTTCTTCAGACTCTGTACACATTTAGAACTGAATCAGTAACATGAATTTAAAGTTTGGTAGTACGCTATTTTGCCCCAAGGCTTAAAAAAGTGCCTGCCAGATTGATCACCATTTTTAGTGTACCACAGAACCAAGATCAAAACTGTTAACTTCAAGTTAACAAACTTCGGATATATTATGAAGCAAAAAACAAATTTTAGAACACAACTTTTTGTTTCTGCAAAATCTAATTTGGGCCAATAATAATTTCTTATACTTTTCTTTTCTTGTTGAAGACCCACATTCAAAATACATACAAATTACCATATGAAAATATCCATTACACAGTTTGTAGAATGTTTTTCTACCCACTGGCTAGTTTACATTTAACAAATTCAAAGCCAACATGGCTTCTGGATACAATATTCATAAAATTATTTTAAAAGAGTAAATAGCTTGAATAGAATACAAAAAATTATTTATGACAGCAATACAATTTCCCATAATATAATAATCCTTCCCATTTCTAGCAATGGCCCCCTATCTCTGAACAATTTATCATTTGATTGTTAAAATAAAGTTCATTTACTGGAAGATATGAATTTCCGTAATGTTAATAAAGCCAACATGGCGTCTGACGCTAATATGAAAAATCTTTGGTTAGATTTACAATACTAAGTTTTATTATCATTGTATCCGGCCTAGTAACCAGTTTACTATGTCCCTAACAGTTAACTAATATTTTTACAAGCAACACTAAATTTTCCAACATGAAGTCCATCCAGGCATAGATTCATTCACTGCATTCTTGGTTAAGCAGAAGTACCAACACTTAACTTCATTCTTAGCATCGCCATCTCTGATGCACTTCCACCAAAACCTTGTACGTATTTATACATAAATTGCTCCCCTCCCCAGTCCCGCAGCATCATCACAAATCCGTGGTGGAAGACAGCACTAGCGCCAGAAACAGGGTGGCAAAAGTCCTAAACTCAGCGGAACTTGACACACAGCGCTCTGTGAAATATAAAAAAGCTGCCCTCTATATTATGTAACAGCAGGGACTGCAGCTTCTTGGAAGAGCAGTAGGAGGGGCGCGTCAAACTGTAGAACTCACTCACAAACTCAGCCATTCACATCACAACTGGCCAATCAAATTCAAATGTGAGTCAGCCTCACGCCATCAACACGAAACTCATAGTCGGTTCCCAAGGGTGCAGAGGCGTGGACATAGTGCATGACAGTCTCGCAAAACCATCTTCGTCAAGCAACACAGGAGTATAATTCCTATATACAGTAACATAAAGGTATGCCTCTACATTCACATAGGAGGACAATTTCCTTCCATTAGTTACACATCTCCACATGTCTTCCTTGAAATCCAGACAAACAATATTGCGTAATAAACAAGTCTGTCAAATATGTCAGTCGAAAAATTTTCCATAACATGGACACTGGTGAAACGCTGTTTCAAGTTGTACTTTCACATTGTGTTTAGCAATATGCTGTGGCAGCACACCTGCCACTATGGTACTGTGGTTACACCTAGCACATCCCAGCCAAACACAATATGTGGCGAAGCGCACAGAGGTGAGCCACGAGAGCAGCTGCCATTTAGACGCTAGATGTAGTGGTGATCTGCATCCCCTGGCCCTTCAGCAGGTGCTCCAACATGCGCAGCCGCCATGCACAGTAAGTACATTTACCTCCTAAGCAGGGCCCAGGGAGAGCATTTTGCTATCAACCAGTGACCTGGTCAGTAAGAATCTGTGCAAGCTATAAATAGTTGTGTGCTAACTGTTAAAGTTGGCAGCAGTGTAATTGACTAACTTCAAGGTTTTTTTTATGTACCGTGTAGAACATGGCGCGTTTGTCGTGTTATATCCCGGGTTTCGGCACTTTCAGTGTATTTGTCTAACACTAACAAATTGTCGTCGTACCAGGCCACAGGCCAGGTGGCGTTGCACCTGGCCGCGGCAGGTGTTCGCAGAGTGTGACAGTGGCAGGTGTGCGCTGTTTGGTAATGGCAGATGTGCGGTACTTGAGTGTGTGTGGCGGATCAGTGACGGCGGCAGGGCAAGTGTGAACTTGACACAGACGTGCAACACCTGCCATCCCAGCCGCCGCTTGACCATCTGCCATTGCAGGACACATGGCTTCGCCGCCCCCTCCCTCTACCAGCTCATGAAGAAGGCAGTCTGGAAGCAGCGGCCGCGACGGACGGAACGAGAGAGACGTGGTGTGCTTCGGGACTCTGATTCGTCCAGCGAGAAACGTAACGCGCGTGTGCAACTATCCAGCCCAGTGTTTTACTTGTTTCGCCATTTGGAACTGGCTCGCTTAAGGCCCTAGGGTATGGGGGTGTGAACTGTCCCATAAGTGTCCATGTAAGGTGTAGTTTTCTCCAGATCCTCCCTGCTTTTCCCGATCCTTAGCTGTTTCGACTCGCCAGGTGAGAGAGAGGAACGCTGGCACGAACAGACCACGACCCATCGAGCTACACGCTTAACCGGGTGGCACCCAGAGCATTCCATCGCAGCTCCATTCCTACCTCACTCTCACCGGACACGGCGTCAAAATATCCATATTCTGCACGACATGTGTTCACTAATTTTGATTCCCCGACTTTCCAATCACACTATTTTAATAGCATCTCCCTTCAAGGTTTCAAGGCTAGAATGTGTATTGTTTTAAGTACTGTGAGGAGTTATCTTAATATATAAAATGAAGTGTCCTGACTGACACACTCACTCACTCACTCACTCACTCACTCATCAACGCACAGCCAAAACCGCTGAACCTAGAACCATGAAATTTTGAGGGAACCTTCCCCTTGCCCTGTAGGCACCCACTAAGAATGGATTTTTCAAAATTTTATAATCACGGGGGTGAAATAGGTGAAATGTGTTTTCAAAGAAATCCCTGATATCTCATTAACCGGGAAAACTATCATAATTTTTTTAACTTCATAATATTGCACAAAGAAATACATATTTGCGATTAATCCTTGATTCCTCCTAAACCATTTCAGATAGTGAGGTAATTTTTTCTTTATTAAAATGATGCTTAAGTACTAAATGCCTAAAAAGAATTTTTAGAATCTTTCAAAATTTGTCCGTGAAAGTTCTTAAAAAAATATAAAGTTTTTTTAATTAATCTGACTTATCTCCTAAGCCAGTGGAAATATTGAAATGGTTTTTGCTTTACAATAAATCTTACGTAAATATAAAAAAAAATTCAAGATTTTTCAAAATTCGTCCTTGAAAGCTGTAAAAAATTAAATGTGTTTTCAAATAATAATCTGTACCACTTATATCCGTTGAAACATTGAGATGATTTTTTGATAAGAATGAAGCTTATGTAAATATGTATCTACAAATCAAATTCAGGATTTAATGAAATTCGAAAATTAAGGATGTGAAAAGCAGTAAAATGTAAATGTCTCCCGAAAAAAGAGAATGATCTGGAGAAATAATTCAACAGTTGTTTCTTTTTGCGACCTACTCATAAACAAAACATCTTTGGACTGTAGCCAGTACATACGAAAGAATTATCACAGCCTGCCTTTAAGCATTCACTCAGGTATTGTATAAAGTTTGTGGTGTGGGAGGGGTGGGGTTATGGGTTCCTATCCCGTGCAAGACTTTGCGATGGGAATTACTATGACATCATACGAGCATATTGCACGCATTCTTTACACTAGCTAAGACAATTTACAGTTCACTGTTATTGAGTAAGCTAGTTGTTAAATTCCTTCATCAAATATTTTATCCAGAGTTACTGTTTACATTACGTAATTTCACACGGATAAAGCCGCAGCTGGCCAGCTAGTTATGATATAATGTATGCAAGAGCGATTGAACACTATATCTGTATTACATAACGTTAATACCTTCCACAGTATTACACAAGTTTACTACTACTCTGTTGTCATGTCCTTCAACTGGCTAACCAACTTCCAACCCACACTGAAAGTCACCAATTGCCAACTACTGCAAACTGCATCCCCTTATTTCAAAGATTTACCGACATGAATATATGAATATATAACTTTTTAATGTGTGTATGTCAAGAACTGCAGAATCAATAAAATACTAATTTAATATGTATACAAAAGACAAAGTCTTTATTCTTGTAGGTCAAAATATTAGAAGATAGCACAAGAATGAACTAATTTATTATTATTATTTCTATTCCTAGATATACGTAAATGTTTTTTATTGTTACGGTGCATTTGCACCCACTTTGAGGAAAGTAGGCTTATAAGTTATGCTGGTCATTTCTAGTTTTGTTTTTCTACAAATGACATAGGTACTACTGAACTACTGAAAAATATATGTAGGGCTTACCAGTGCTACTTCTTTTGGAGTTTTATGTGGATCTCAGCTCTTCTTTATTTAGTAGTTTCCAAGGGAGCTTCCCTCCTTAATTTGTAGCGTCAGCTCACATGATTGGGCTACTCTTATGTTGGAAATCTCGAGCAAGCACCATGTAAATGTCACTCCATGCTTCCCTTCTCACTCTAACAGTTCGCTCAGCTGCATCGCCACATTTACACTCCTGCATGTGGTGTGGCCTGAGGTTGTGTTCGAATGGGCGGGGGAGGACAGTAAAATATTATCTCAGACAGCTGTGAGCTGCTGAAAGACAGACAAGAGGAAACTTGTCTGTGCAAACAAGGCATAAGAATGAGAGATAGAGAGAGTGTGAGAGTTTTACCACAAAGGGAAAGGGTATGCTTGTAGTTTGAAGGTCACACGTAGTGTGACTCATAAGTGCACAAAATATTCCGCCTTACTCTCTCTTGCTAAGTCTTTCAGCCATATTACTCCAACATGGATCAAGACAGTTTTTATGTGAGTGATAAGACATCCTACAGTCGCTGACGAGATAAGATTGGTCACGTAAGCAAATCCCTATTTCCCAAACTCCTTTCTTTACACACTTAGAACATGCGCCCTGTGCATTGCTATCGTTAGAAAACTGAAGACAACAAATGTAAATCACTCTAGTGTTGTTGCTTTGGGAAATAATATTGTGTAACAGTTAAATTGAGAATTTATTACAAATGAAAGGTGCGAAGTTATTATTCATTGATTACACAACTAATCTGTCTTACATCAACAGAAAACTAAATCTTATAACAATTGATTTTAAAAATTTATATGGCTTATTTCTATAGTTTTAAAATTACTAATAACACTTTACTTCCGATTTAAAATAGATCTCTCACCAAAATTACTATGTAGTTATTGTTGTTGTGCTTTTCCTTCTTCATGGCCCACAAACTATGATGAAATGTACAAAATGTGTTTTCAACATGGATACTTATTTTTTTGTAGGCCTTAACAAAATACCTAGGCTACTGATGATAAAATGAACCCTTTTCAAAACTTTAGTAATAGAAAAATATAGTCAACGAAAATATTTGAGAGTAGCCTCAAATATTAATTTCTGATGAAATATTTATGTATGCTTTGTTTAATATTTCAAAATGCAACTATGCTTGAAGATAGTTCCAACTTAAACTAACTGTGCCAGTTAGTGTTCAAATTTAATTTATGGTAATGCAAATTAATATAGGTCACTTAAAAATTTAATAACAGCTTTTTGCTTACTAACAGTCTACGAAAGGAACTGAACATGATCTAAACTCCAGGAAAGATGAGCTTTGGATTCTGATCTAGCTCAATATTTTCTAAGGAACGTTTACTGAAGCATAGCTCCTTTTATTTTAAATGAACTTGCATTAAAACTGAGATAAAATTTCAAAGAAGTTTCCTTAACATTGGTGGTTACTAAACCCACCATACAAATTCTGGGATCCTTCCTTGGTGTCAAAAGGTATTTGAAGATAATGACTAGCCACACAATATTTTTACACCAATATTTTAAAATATAGGCAACCCTGTCTTGTTACCACCTATATGCCTCCAGATGTACATGTACAAGCACAGCTTTGTAGAGATAATTATGTACTGTTATTTATAAATTATTTACCTGTTTCATAAGTCACAGTTAGAATTCTATCAAAACTTCCAGCCCTGGAACAATTGAAGAAAATTATAACTTGCATCAGTTCCCCAACTGCAAGTACAGCTCTCTTAGGATCCACAATGAAAGGCCTAGAAAGATACAGAATTACACTCTATACTTAAAATCGCAAAATTTTTTATATTTTACACAATAACAAAGGAAAGATTATTAATAACTAAAATTAACACGTTTTGTTAACAAGTCTCTCAAAAGAGTAACAGAGAAAAAAAAATATTCTGACATTTAAAATCTTTTCTATTCTAAAGTAGTGCACACCTGGTCGAAGACTGGAAGCAGCAATGGATGATGATGTGCTGCAGATTTACAGCAGCCCTAGCATAAGTAACAATGAAAGTCCCCCACCCCCACACACATATGCACCCACAACCCATGCAAGCATAAACACACCCGCACACACACCTGCACAAGCATCCGCATACACATACACGTATTTCAATGGTGGCATATCTCACATTCAGTGAAAATGGCAAATTTCATCACAGAAGGTTGTCAATCTCTTCTGGCAGCAGGTGGTTCAGAGAGCCATCTGTCAGCATTTCTTATTTCCATCCTTTCATCAGCTGGGCAGGTCACCAACCAGACACAAATATATGTACTCTTAAACACTGTTTCATAACTAATTATCTATTCAGAATTGAGCTGAAGCTCAAGAAATTTGTCTGCTTCTACGGAAAGAAAATGGTTTAGGACATACTGTGGTTGGTGATCTGTGCCATGTTAGATGGGAAATTTTAATACATCTCATTGTATGGATCTTACAGCGAAAATATAAGAATTCAAAGGTGGCAGGTATTGATATCCCTTAATACAACTGCACAAATCAGCATCACTGCAATACTCTTCAAAATAATGTGACCCTAGATTACTTTGATGTTTCAAACAAAATAATTACCTAACATTTAGAGCAATTAATTTATTCAAGGAAGGTTTATTGCCACCTCATACCATCAGAATATTTTAAAATGTAACACAGCACTGTACTATTGTACAACAGTACTTTCAACTCTGTGAACACTTAAACAATCATAACATACCTTTCAGTGGAGAGAACAAAAACAGCAGGTATCTTTCCTATGTTACGAATTAGTACAGTTTTACTTGAACTGATTTTTACAGCAGTGGAAGGCACGAAAATTGAGTCTGGAAAATCCAAAAGTGGACGAGGCCCAATTGCTAGAATAAAGAAACTTCAAACTTCAGAAATGAATCTTTTATAAAATCGTAAAGATTTAAAAATGCAATTTTTAATAAATTTGTAACCACTTGCATAAATTCTATAAACCACACACTCAAAGATTTCTTTAAAATAATTTATGCCTGTGTAACATACTAGTGTAAAAATGTGAAATTTAGAAAACAAGCATCATCATCAGCACAATGAACAGGAAAACCAAATTTTAACTGAACAAAATCTTATATCTGCTATAAGCCAGTGTTACAAATTCCAACCTGGCACCATAAAACACTGGTTAATAGATGCTCTTGCAATGACTGCTGAGTTGGAGTAGGAAAATTGCATTTAAGTGGTTCCCTAAGTTACAAAACTTGGTAACAACCCCACAGCTAAATCACCACGCTTACTAACCATAGTCCCATTGCTGGTAGATGTTAGCATTTTGCTATTACAGCAAAGAACTACATACTACCTAGATTTAATATAATCCTATTTCAAACTTGAAACCAAACAATTCTGTATACTAAACCTTAGATAAATACTGTCTACCACAGAGACCACACCCTCCTACGAGCATGGCATGCAGTCTCCAGCAGAAACAGTAACGAGAGCCCAAGTCTCCATCCATTCTCCTTCTATGCATACTGTAACCGGCAGCCAGAAATAAGAGAGAATGTCTACAGATAAAGGGGAACTCCCACTACTTTTGTCTCCATCTCTCATGTCAATGTGACAGCTGCCAATAACATCAGCTCACAAAATGATACTCACTAAGATATTCTTTGTCTTCAAATCCCTGTCAACAAATTTCACATTGGAGAATACATTAAAAGTATGTTTATCTTCCACAGGAATTGAAATCTACAGTGCGGTAATATTGAAAAAACTAAGAATAGCCAGTATAGATAGAGGCTTGTTCAGTACGTGCCTATCTTGCTTAATAAACGTAAGTGAAATTGCATATAGCTAAACTGTCATTACCAGGGAAAATGATAAACTAGACTTTTAAGGTGAGTGTGTTTAGGAGATTGACAGTCCCAGTGCAGGTTATGGTTAAAGTGAATTTCCGTGGATTCTAACACAACCCCAATAATGCAGCTTCTAGCAGTAAGTTCATGATAACTTCTTCATAAGTAGGTGCAACTTTCCACATATTTCTTGGATTGCCGTTACAGAAAATGGTAGCATATAATTAGTACTACATTAAGACAAAAGAGATAAAATATTGGTTAGACCTGAAGTAACTTGATTAATGGCATGATCATTCCTAACCTAGTAAGTAACCATTTCCATTACACTGCTGGAACAAATGTATACACTTAATAACAAAAGCAAGAAAAATTTTTTTTTTCATTTAAAGTCTCAGTTAACATCCTAAAGATAAGCTTACCATAAATGGGAAGACTAAATCTTGAAAATTCAGTTAAGAATGTTATCTCATGTTTGTAATCTTGATATTTATCCGGCATGAACTTGACTTCAAACACAACAGAGAGTCCAGGAGCTATTCGAGTAACAACATCTTGTGATTTGTATGTTACTTGGAAGTTTTGAGATTTTTTACAGATCATTTGGAGTGGACTGAGCACCTGAAAATATTTTGAAGAAATTAAAATGTGTACATTTTTTTACAAACTCCAAAATCATAAAATAACACTATTATAACCAATAGCTGATAGAACTTAATTCTCAAGCCATCTTCCACTAATGTATTTATTTATATGTAACTGAGCTAGGGGCTTATGCAAGGATGCTGGAAGGGAAAGGTCGAGAGGCACTGACATCCCCACCCCCAAATCATTTAGAGGTGTCAAATACTGTAAAAGAGGTGTTCCGTTCATAATATTATTATCTACATTACCTTCCTGCATATTATCTACATAATCTTTTAGGGCTGTGTATCCAAAAACCTGAAAACTATTAACAAATAAGTATTTTTCATCTACTAAATCACAATTTTTGCAGACATTTTCATAAACTGTATGTAGAAATACAGCAGAATCCCAGAACACCGCAGACCAGTATACCTTAACTTACCTATAACGCGGGGCAAACTATGTCCCCCAATCTAAAATAAATTAGTAAATGAAAGAAAACTATACAGTCAGCTAGCTGTGTTGTTTGTCAGACAGGTGATCGGTAAGAACAGGAGAAGGGAGTGTCCGTCCTCATGTGGAGTGCCAGATGTTATCTTTTTATGAACGCTGAAGATGGGAGGAAAGAGAGTACTGTAGTAGTGATTCGACTAATGCAAAGAGGAGCAATTGTAGACTGTGAATTATAGGTAGCAACCAATATCAGTTGATTTTCATAATTCTATTTTGACACAAGCAGTGTGATATTGCAAAAATGAAAGGCTTATTTTGTAGCTGATAAACTACAAATAATTCAGCATGTGAAAAAAGTACAGACCAAAACAAGTTAGGAACATAAACTGTGAAAATGTCTACTACAAGAAAAGACGACTAGATTTTAGTGATTGTTACTTACAATATGTGCCCTATTTCCTGCTTAGATACCCCACATTAACAACATAAACTAAAACTTATTTTGTTTAGTTACCACTGGTCCCATGCTGCAAATCTGTGAGGCTGTGCGAAGTGTCAAAGGGAGAAAGAAAAAATGCCTTGTTGTGAGTGGAAGAGGGGTGAAGAGGCAGGAGTGGAATGACTAGTCTGTTGAGAAATTGGGCAAAGGGAGTGGGGTGGAACAAGAGCAAAGAATGACTTGCTAGCACAAGCACATACACACAACACATGCAGCTTCACTTGACTGACTCACTAGCAGCACTCTCTCATGTGCAACTGTGTGCGCTACATGAAAGATAGTCTGGGATTAACACATTCCATTCCAGAATCTTTCAAAATTAATGTGGGACACTTATGCAAGTTAATTACAGTAACGTCATTCTGATTTATTAACAATTTCTTCTGATACTGTACAGTTTGTACCAGCATAAATGTTGTATCATATGACGTCTATGTAAATGTTTTGTTCTAAAATTGACTGACGAAATACTATTGGGCACCATAAACTGATTCTCGTACTGTAGTAGAATTTTAGTTCACATTGATTCACCAATGACTGTGTTTACTGTATTTACCCACGTATCCTTCCTATGCCGTGTAAGCCCCGCACCACCATTTTTAGCACTGCTCTGCATGGAAAAGGTTTTTGAAGCAAAATATCACTCAACATCCAAGTACAAATACTTAGATTTTATAAATATTTTACACATGCTATCATAACAAACATCACAAATAGTTTATAAAACAGCAAAGTAGTACACGACCATGATACCAGCTGGCCTGCCGGCTGAGTGATGAGTGGCAAAAGGCAACGTGGCAATGTTGCAGATGAGCACTGAGAACTTAGTTACTAACTGTTCTCTTATGTCATAAGTAACTGACATTGTGAAAAAGGAAGAAGATAACGCTATACCTACCTCAGCCAGTTAAACTTCACAAGCCATATATAGGCATTCTGACTTTTAGCGGCCTGATTTTCATGGGAACACATAACAGAGTTAAACATGAAGATGCATAAATGCCATGTGTCATGTTTTGAAACACGAACAAATCCTAAGGAACTACACAAGGAAATGCACCAGTAGTATTAAAGCCCCAGTCGCCACTACACTGGGATGCAAAAATTACAAGTCACATGTATCCCCCGCACCCTTCATGGTTGATGGATAGTTAACTAGAGTAGTTACCACAAAAAAGTAATAATAATTAAAAGGAACACAGTAAAATGTTTTCAGTGAAAAATGTTAGACTTTCAGGATATTCCCACATTTGCATCGCAGTAATTTTTACCCTCACAAATGGGTGTCATAATACCATAATTCTATAATTTTAGCGAATTCCATCATACCATGTGTTCAAATACTAAATTCCAAAAAAGTAAGGCACATTCACAGTTCTTTTTTCAATGATAAGCTGTCTTGGTGGCAGACAAACAGATGTTTGTAGAATTCTCACTGTGCTGTCACACAAAGTGTACGTGACCATTTTACTAGCTGATACTCACAGCTGTCGACATATTTTATAAATAAAAATGCTAACATTCACAGAAATAGCACATAGGGCAGCCGTATAAGTGGTTGCACATTTCAGACAAACAAAGTTATAAATTTTTTCACTATAAACTGAACACTCCAGAACTTATAATAAGTACAAAAAGTGTTTTATTGGGCCAGTAGGTGAAGTTTTGAGAATGTTGAAACATTTGAAAAGGTCTTTTTTACATGGAAGTTTCCATATTAAAAGTTGTTAATATGGCTACAAAACAGCTAAAAGAAAACTCTAAGCAGTGCTGACTTATAATGAACGACCTTATAGTACTTTAATATCTGTGTCAAGAGACCGTACACAGATAGTGACCATGTCATTTTCCCTGACTCATCACCTTGTAATGGTGCTAATATTTTGTATTTGTAGTTTCCTTTTATTTGGACACTTGTCATATTTTTGGGTATGGTTGTTTTTTGCTGTAGGCCTATTGTTTCATCTACTGAAAAATAGCATGCTACGGTTTCCATTGGTTCAAAATACTTCACAATAGGAATTTCTTCAGAAAGGGACAAAAGAACAAAAAAGACAACAAAATAATTACAGCAACAGAGAAAATCAAAAGAACAAAATTCTTTTTGATTGTTTACTAGTCTGTTTGCGTACAGTCTATCGTTTTTTGTGACACACCATTTGCCACAATGGCGTACGTCCAAAATACTTCTTTGGTTTGTAACTTGCCTCATTGCAAGAATCGTTTAGTAATAATAATTTTATATTGAAAAAAATATAATATGGCATAGCAGAACTTATTGTATGTTAGGCACATTTTAAAATGTATTTAGTGAAAAAAATATTATGTAGGCCTACTGAAAATCAATTTAAGGTAATAATTAATACCTTGCTATTATTTCGAACAGAAACAGTCGTAGTGTACACATCACCTTGTTCAAAACTCTGGAATAAAATTATACGTGGAAGGAGTCTGAAAATGTTATCCACACCAAATTGTTTCTCATACTTGGAGTTAAGCAATGGCGTAACTAATTTCTGATACCTCTGCTCTGATGTCATCGACATTTCCTGCATGAAATATGATGGGGAAACCTGGAAAAAAAATTACAAACCAAAATTTGGAGACTAACTCAATAAAAGATTTACTTACTTTTAAGGTGTAATATCAGAAGTCACTAGGCTGACTGTGTTGCAACTTAGCTTAGTTATATTCATTAAGGTCATAATACTAATTAATTTCACATTCTACATTTTTTATAAATGTAATGATAATTAATTTCTTTTCAGTTTAAGTATGTATAAATACATACTAACCTGCTCAGTGTCAACATTAAAATCCCTTCCCAAATATAAGGAAAATATCTCCCTCTGAGAAAATCTTTCTTCGACAGGAAGTTCTTGAAATGTACTACAGCTTTCTTCAGTGTACTCCTGTTACAGAACAAAAGAATCTGTTAAAACATACTTACAAAATAGCCTACAGAACTCAGAAGCATTTTGGATCAATTTTTACATAAACTTTTGTTCCCACAAGGCAATATTTAAAATGTCACAAAAATTCTGTTTGCAAAGGCAAAGTGTCATCATCATCAACATCATCATCATCACCACCATCCAGCCTACAGCCAACATGCTGAAACTGAATCTGCACCATAAAATGCTTGTCTCGCGTTCCCTCAAGTTCAGGATTGGTCTACTTTTTTTACCTTACTTGGTGCCTCAGACCTGTATGAGATACATTTTTTATCTTTTCTTGCTCTGCAGTCACCTATTTTACTCAAGCTTATTTATAAATAATTTATGAATGTATTCTTGTTCTACAGAAAGAATGCATTTAGACCTGTACACTTATATTATACGTGGTTCAGGATAAAGTGAACACTCAAATAAAAAAAAACACTAGTAAATATATTTTTTCAACCAGTTTGTATCGTTCTGGTGTATGTAAACATAAATATTCCGTGTTTATGTTAAAATGGTCTGTAAAATAATAATATCTACATTACACTGCTCCGAAAAAATGTTTCTACAATATTTACTCATTAAATACACTGTAACAGTTACTGTTAATGGTAGGTTATTATAAATACCTGCAAAGTAACTTCTTTATAAAAAAAATTTCTCACATCAGATCTTTAACATAGTATGCACTGCACTTGTCTGTTTCCTCCCGAATAATTTGTACAAGGGTTTTGAATAAAACATCAACAATTTCGCATGCAAAATCAACTATATTACATTTCACTTCTCTTGTCTAAATGTAGATGCATTATTATAGCAGTGTTAAGTGACAGTAAATGTCTTAAAAATTTTTGGGAATAATACTTTGAGAATGTTGTCTTCACATATCTTCAGTCCCATATCATCTTAAATACAATATACAACTAAATACACATCCCGGGAATTTAAAATATATGTTAGTAACTTGTTAAATTAATAAAACTAACATTTCATGTGCTTATCTATTAAACAGTGACAAATTGCACAGTTAGTTTCATTATAAGATAGGCCTATGACACCATAAACATTAAACAACAACATGTACCATCTCTTTTGAAAATCCACTCTCCAGACTAAGACGAATAGTCTAGGTTTATTTTTCAAAAAAGCAGAAAATGAGATGATATTACACAATATTTTCCTGGAGTAAAGTCACAAGAATGGTTTTTTGAAATATTAGGCTATTGGTTTTGAAAAAGATGTGCCAAAAGACGATAGCAAGTTTTACAAGTAGCAACATTACTAATGTTGAGGAAAGTTGTAAATTATTGTTTGTAATGTTTATGTGAATCAAGAATCTAGAAAAAAAACATTTACAACGAATTAAGAAATATGTGAGAGCAAATATAAGTGATATTCTCACCAGGCTGTAACCTTTTTGTAACCAGTATCAGTCATGCTAGGTGACTGATACAAACATTCATTTTAAAAATTGTGGATGCGCATGAAACATGTGCTGCACAGGAAGTGTAATTATATAAACATTTTCATTAATGTTATCACCTCAAACATGGCTTTACTTCTATGACAGGTACAGGGCCGTTCTAGATGGGACAGAAACCAAGTATTATTTCCAAAATTTGTTGCTTGGTGACTAGCCTAGTTCATATTAGTAGCTTATTTTAACTGTTAACTTACTGGTTTGAACCAAAAGGCTAAAGAACCTTTGGAATAAAAATCCCTTTCGCTGAAATTATCCTAAGGGTCCCTAGCTGTTTCTGCACGAAACACAACTTTCCTAACATCACTCATGGTAAGTGAACACTGACTCTTGTACCATTTCCCTTGTTTCTGGGTCATCACCAATGGAATTTATTTACAACTGAATCACGACAGATATTCAGCTACACAAAGGTAGCATATTTTAGCCAACATGGATGGAATAATTTAGAAGGTTGTGCCTAAAGGTGCTGAAGCAACTGACCCAATTTTTTCTATATTCTTTTTCATGATGGAAACTAGTGACTTAAGAACATTCACATGATGACCATACATAAAACTGGGAAATTTTGTCGTGGAAGATGAGATTTCCAGAAGTTCCTTATCCGACTGTGAGTAGTAACTGTCCTGTCCTATATCAACTAGCTGCAGCTTTCCTTTAGATGCAGCCTCTTCCTAAATTAAACAACAACCTAGACAGATTTTTGAGGCATCACGCTGCAATGTGATGTCCTTGTTGGGGTCAAATGCTGCCTACACTGGAGCTAATGCAACTTACTCTTTCAACTGATAGAATGCTGTTTGATGACTTGGTAGCCAGTACCACTCTACTCCTGCCTTCAGCAACTCAAGCATTGGAAACTGAGCTGGGCTAGCTCACCCTTCCGCTGTTTTTCCACGAACCTGGTGATGTAATATGGTGCCAGCATGGACTAAAGAAGTTTTTGAGATTTCGAACTGTGCGCCTTTCGAGCCCCGCCAACGAATTCGTTCCCCCCCCTTACTTTCTCGCCGTCTTCCCTTAGCCTAGCTTCGGGCAGCCTTTGCCGTTTTCGTGCCTTCCCTTCCCCTCTCCTCCCCTCCTCCCAGCGTCGTCGCCAAGCCGATCCCGGCTGCCTCGTGGCACTCTGCCTTCGCTCGCCGTCCTGGAATGTTCTCGCGATTGATGCGGCACCTGTGAGAGTTCATCTTTATTCTGGTAAGCCTTTTTTCCTGTTTGGTTATTAATTTAAATCTTGCTTTCGTGTTTTTTTACGTTTCATTAGTTTATGTTTCTTTGTTCTTGCTTAAGTGGGGCCGTTTCGGCCGCGAGGGGATCAACGCCCCATTTAATTTTTAAGTATGATTCATGTATTTGCACGTGTAATCAAATTTGGTCAATTTTAATTTTGACTGCTGTAACTTGTATCTGGAAACTCCGTGTATTGTATGAACAATAAACGCTGCTTTTTTTTTTACACCTGTACGAGTTTAATTTAAGTATGCATTTAGTGATGTCCCTGAATGATCAGTGGCATCACCTTGTTGGAGCGTGTGGTTTTGGAGGTAGAAAGTGTGTCTTGGTGTGAGCTTGTTAGCTAACCCTAGATTCACAGCCGATTTGTCATTGTATAATTGTGTCTGTGAGATTCGGGCTCAAGACATAATGTGTTATTTGTGTATTTAGTGAATACTCCTCATTCTGCTTGACTGTGGAACCCCTCATGCTAGTTTAACACTTTAAAAAACTATTGAAGTTAGCCATAGCCCATGTAATCTGGAGAGGCAAACTATTAGGTTATGTTTTTTTTTTGTTCTCATGTTTTATTTAAGTTGCTGCACATGGTGTGTAGTCTAAACAAAAAACACAGTTGAAGGTGTGCGCATATAGTGTACCTATTATGAGACAGTTCTATGTGAAGTAAAAAATGGTTTTTAACGTAATATTGTCTAATAATTCCACAGGTTATGGGCCCAAGAGAGGCCCAGGATGTAACAACGTTTTGTATAATTTCTTAAGTATGATGAATAAACACTATTGATGATTTGGTGTTTATTGGAGACGTCGGATCATTTGTTTTTGTTCCCGGCCTGCTAAGGTGGAATTCTAGCTACAGAAATGGCAACTTCAGGATCGCTTCAGGATCGTTGCCTCAAATTGAAAAGTTGGAAGGTACCAACAATTACAACAACTGGAAGTTTTTGATGGAGTTGTAACTACTACACGAAGATTTGTGTTTTCCCAGAAGAAGGCACCAAGAAGACTGCCGATCCGAAGAAAGATCAAAAGGCACGTCCAAAAATTTGTTTGATGATACAATCAAAAGGCACGTCCAAAAATTTGTTTGATGATACAACCTCATTGCCTAACACATGTCCGCTCGCCCAAAACGTCTTGAGAAGCATGGGATAAATTAAAAATTGATTATGAAAACAAGGGACTTAAACAAAGGTTAGGTCTGTTGCGAGAGTTGTTCAGTGTGAAACTAGGGAATCACAGCACAATGGAAGAGTATGTATCAGAGGTCACGTCTCTTGCACAACAACTAGCAGACATCAGTGCACCTATTGATGACGAGTTCGTACGAGTCATCATGCTGAGTGGCTTACCTGCTGAATACGACCCAATGGTAATGGCGATGGAAAGCTCAGGTGCTACAATAACAAGTGACTTTGTAAAAGGTAAGCTCATTCAGGAAGACATCAAGAAAACGGTCGTGGATCAGAAACATTCAAGAGATGCTGCTTTTGCTGCCAACAAAAGAAATGAGCTATCTTCAAAGCCTGCAAGAGGTATGAACTTCAGAAGAAACTAGTGCAGTGGATCATTCCGATGTTTTGGGTGCAACGAGTTAGGTCATAAGGCATACGACTGTCCCAAAAAGCATGGAAAAGGTCAGTCACGGAACGGCGACTGGTCGCTACTAACTGCATTGTCTGCAAACGGAAATGATTGGTACATGGACTCATGTGCCACAAACCATATGACAAACTGCAAAGATTGGTTAGAGAATCATCACGTTTCAGCACAGCAAGAAGTAACACATGCCAATAGTGAGAAGTTGTGTGCTATTGATACAGGAAATGTAAGGTTTCAGGTGGATTGCACGAGCAATGTGAGAACCATTCAAGGCGTTGCTTATGTACCTAACTTGTCAACAAACTTATTGTCAGTTAGTGCAATGGTCAAGAAGGGCATGGTGGCATTGTTTACAGTTGAGGGCTGCAAGACATATAAAGACACTGATTGCAGCATTGAGGGTGAAGTAAGTGCAACCGAGGTAGGGGGCATCTAAAAACTCAACGTAATGCCTATTAAAGCTAACCTTGCAGTGAAAGATACAACAGACAAATCACAGGCGCTGTGGCATAGGAGATTGGGACATTTAAGTTTGAATAATATGAAGATATCGCAAGAGGGCATGGCAACAGGTGTTGAATTTGTGTGCGAAGATGAGAAGCCCTGTACCCCTTGTCTCAAAGGAAAGCACTCAAGAAAATCCTTTAATACTGAAGGATCCTAGAAAGCAGCCCACAAACTAGAACTTATCCATACAGATCTGTGTGGGCCAATGGAGGAAGAGTCACTGAATGGTGCACGGTACTTGCTGACATTTATTGATGATGTTAACGAGAAAACTTTTGGCTATTTTACTAAGTCAAATGATAAAGTGTCAAAAAAGTTTTGTGAATTCAAGGCTAGGGTAGAAAATGAAACAGGAATGAATATTGAGATACTTCGGTCGGATAATGGAAAGGAATATGTCAACCAAACTATGCAAAAGGTGCTTGGAATGGCTGGGATAAAGCATCAGTTAACAGTTCAGTACACTCCCGAGCAAAATGGAACAGTAGAGAGAGCCAACAGGACCATTATTGAGAAAGCCCGCACACTACTACAAGATGCAGGACTGGAAAAGAAGTATTGGACAGAGGCTGTCAATACCGCTATTTATCTGAAGAATAGGTCGTTTACAAGGGCGTTAAAAGAAGCTTGGTCAGGACAAAAACTGCATTTGAGCACGTTGAGAGTGTTTGGATGTACTGCATTTACACAAGTGCCCAAACAGCAGCAAAAGAAATGGGATGCCAAGAGCAAAAGGATGATATTTGTGGGGTATTGTGAAGATACATGTTACAGGCTCACTGACTTTGAGAATCCGAAGCGAGTCCATAGGTCCTGCGATGTTGTGTTCATTGAAGGGGAGACACAAGTCACCATAATGGAGGAACATTCAAAACATTTAGACACAACTAATAAGGTGAAAGTGTCTACAGCGGAGTTCACACAAGCAAAATGTGAAGTGGAACCTACAGCCCAGCATGGAAGACTGTCATATTTTTTTTGGTTTTCCACTAGAAAAGCAATTAACAGAAGTAATGGGTCATGAACAACAAGTAGAAGCAGAAAATCTGCCGCAAAGTGAAGAAAGAAGATATCCAAGACAAGAAAGATGTCCAAAGAAGTTCAATGACATGGTGACGTACCTGACATTGTGTGATGATGAACCAAAGTCTGTTGCAGATGCACTCTCAAGTGGAAATAAACACAAATGGCAGCCTGCAATGCAAGAAGAGTACAATTCCCTGATTGAAAGTGATGTATGGATTCTAACCAATGCTCCAGAAGATGAGAAGGCAGTAGAGCAATTGGGTTTTCAAGGTGAAGAGGGATGAAGATGGCAGTGTCACTCGATACAAAGCATGACTAGTTGCGAGGGGATTCACCCAGAAAGCAGGGATTGACTACAAGGAAACCTTCTCCCCTGTTGTAAGGAACTCAACAGTCAGGTTACTTCTGGCACTTGCAGCTGAACGAGAATGGGACATAGACCATCTGGACATTGTCACAGCCTTCTTGAATGGTGAGCTAGAGGAGGAGGTGTTCATGGAACAGCCTGAAGGCTTTGTGGTTGTAGGACAGGAAACTAAGGTATGCCTCCTTAAGAAAGCATTGTATGGTATCAAACAGTCATCTAGGGTTTGCAACAAGAGACTGCACAATGTAATGCTTGAATTGGGCTATAAAGTATCTGAACATGAACCATGTGTGTATAGCAAGGCTTGCAAAGAGAGAATTACCATTGTTGCTGTTTATGTTGACGGCCTTGTAATTTTTTCAAATGACTTGGAGGAGAAAAATAAACTCAAAAATTAAATGATGAAACAGTTTAAATGCAGGGATCTTGGTGAAGCAAGCCATTGTCTTGGGCTCAGAATTCGGCGTAATAGAGAAAAGGGAGAGATCTATGTTGATCAGTGTAAATACTTGTCTCAAGTTCTAGATAGGTTTGGAATGACTCGCTGCAACCCTGTCAGTACACCATTAGATGTGAGTTGTGACATGAGTAAAGTGAATCAGCTCAACAATGTGAACTTTGGCTTGCATATCAGTGCTTAGTAGAATCATTAAGGGGGATTATTCCCTAAATAAATAATGTTAAAATGAACTTGAAATTATTTATTTTGTAGTAGACATAAATGACAAGTACTGAAGAAACATAATTTTTTTTAGAAAAAAATTTTTAATATACGTTTTGACACTTTAAAAGAACTTTGCATACTAATTTTGCAGCCATTACAGCAAGAATCAGAATAAAAATTTTTATTAATTACTGCATTCACTTGCTAGAATAAAGTACGAAAAAGTGCGTGTCACATTCGGTTTTTAAAAATAGTTGTTTGAAACAGTTTACTGATGCACTTTACATGCTAATGTAAATGCATTTTTTCATAATTTTTTGTTATGTAATTTCAGTAGCAAATTTAGACACTTTAACCAACGATTTGAAACAAAAATACTACACCGTATCATACTGTTGCATTTAAATGAATTGTATAAGCAATAATATTGCAGTTTGTTAAACTAGTTCACGAAATTTAGACATAAAATCAAATGTATGTAACGATGTGTTAGGTTGACTACAAGTCCTCTGTGAAGTGCTTCCATCTGGCGAGAAAGACAAGAAATATTTGAACTGTACGAAAGCATGTCCCCCCCCCTCCTTCACCAACTTTCGGACAGGACCTGTGTCACGTACAGTTGGTAGAAAGGTGGGTAGGTGGGGCGCGAGACAGCAGTACCGTGAGAACGTGGGAATAAAGATTCTTGCAGCGACTGGCTGACACTGTTGCCATATCTTTCGAAGGTTGCCACAAGAACAGTATGGCCCATGTGCCTGCCAGCCGTGTAGGCAGGCCGCTGAGAATGTGAGTTGTTTAGTGTAACGCTTTCCTCTAAGGTATCTATTATTTACATTCACATTATTTACGACATATTTTACCGCTAAAGTAATATTTTTTAACGGTATTTTTAAAGAACGTTTTAAAAAGATTAACAACAGTTAATCAGACGAAATAACAAAGCAGGAGTGTGGCATCCTGTTTGTTCCTTAATAATGATATTAGTTTACCAGGAAGAACTTTATGTATGTAATATATTTCATAAAAGTATATAATATATCACTTTTACGTAATACGTAATGAAAAGCAAAAATTAAATCATTCATCATTACTTTTCGAAACACATTTGTGTTTCTTTTATTTTTCGTTTACTGAGGAAATTAAACAGTAGCGTAGTTCCTAAACTGAAACAAGCTGTGTTGCTAAGAGAGTAGTTCAAATACCTACATCTACTTGAAATTCCCGCTAACCTAAATTACAAATTGGTAAGTTCGGACACTGCTAAAACGTAAAGTGGTGCAAGTACAAGCATAATTATCATGCTTGAGTAACATTTGTTTCGAATATAAACTATTTTTTTTTTCAAACGAAATTTGAGGTAGCTCAAGATATGTTTCTGAAAGACACGCAGTAAAATAACAAATTGTAAATGGCACAGATTTTAGAGGAAGGCGTTACACTGAAAAACACATACATAACACTTCACTATGAATACATACACGTAGTTTATTTTGAACATTAACTTTGTAC
Source organism: Medauroidea extradentata (assembly GCA_003012365.1). Taxonomy (NCBI): domain Eukaryota; kingdom Metazoa; phylum Arthropoda; class Insecta; order Phasmatodea; family Phasmatidae; genus Medauroidea; species Medauroidea extradentata. The sequence continues at coordinate 22,381 of PNEQ01119269.1, forward strand.
TTTTCGTATAAACATTGAGACAGAACTGCATTTATTCAAGACGCCACATTTAAAAACACACAATTTACTTTATATTACTTCATTGAAAAGCATTCCGTAACATTTGTTTTGATCATAAACTAAATATTTTTTGTGCAAATTTTCAGACAGTGAAAAACATAGAGTAAAATTTTACGCGTGCAAAAATCTCATACAAATTTCATTCAAATACAGTACTGTTCCTATTTTAATAATGATTTTGCTTATGCACTGTTGCTGAAAATAAGACAAGGCAATCAAAATTTAAAAAAAAAATTAAAATCCTCTTATCTCAGTTCACAGCAATACATATGAAGTTTCAACTGTCGCTTTCAAGAGTTTCAATTTCATATTCGTGACATGATGAAGCCTGATGATGAATGTCCTGGTAAACACAAATTTTCGCAGCGCTTTAGATTCTACGAACGGAAACTTAGGCAATATCATTTGAAAAATGTGTTTTCACGATTCCTTTCTTTTTAACTAAAATCTGTCCGCGACATAAGTTAAACAATCACTCAGCAGTTGCAAAGATACTTATTTTTTTCTGACGGTACAGCCAGTCCACCAGGGCTTAGTGCTTCTATCCAGCCTCCAGAAAAAGTACTGCAATGAATATTTTCAAATAATAGTAAAATAGTACAAAATACTAATTTATATAAAATTTAATATTTCCCTACCATTTGAAATTGATGAAATAAAATCGTATAGAACATTTGTTGGAAAATTTAGCTACATATCCCGCGCTGTATCTCGGTACTTCTTTATCTTGTACTGAAATTTCAGCCAAGCCCTTGTCATTCACAGATGTTTCACTATTGTCTATGTCACGGTTTATACTCACAATGTCTCTGTTTCGGAATTTTTAACCACACTGACAAACATCTGACTAGTTAGATATGGTTGATTTTTTTTTTCATATTCGGTAATAACAGCTGATGAACCGAATGTTGGTATTTAATTCCCACACAAGCATTCTCGGTCATTACTTGAAATCTGTTGGTGTTGAATTGTAATATGTGTATCCAATATTCCGTATTCTAGAGAACATATTTTCTAATTTATGCAATTTGTCATAATAAACCACAGCATTTCAGTTTTTAGCAAGTAGATATACGTTTCTATGAATGATAACATGGAAATCAAAATACCTTTTTGGAATGGCATTATCACTTTTTTCGGAAATTCTCATTTCTGCAGTAACACTTTTCGTTTAATTAAAACTACTAATCTGTTGCTCTGGATGCACACCAAATGCGCTGTGCCAAGAATTTTTTTAGTCATTAAGAAATCTTGAATTCAAAATATAATTGTTGCCATATTGTCAGAAAATAACTACGTGGCATATTTTACTTTTTGACATACACTTTTCTGGCCATTGCTACTTATACCATTCTGTAAGGTCCTAACGCTCGATCATCTGTTTGTTGTAGCAAACTCGAAAGCAGATATTAAGTTCATTGAACGAGAAAAGC
>PNEQ01119269.1:23973-41919 GCA_003012365.1 Medauroidea extradentata
TTTTTTTTTTTTTTTTTTTTTTTTTTTTTTTTTTTTTTTTTTTTTTTTTTTTTTTTTTTTCAAATCAGGTTGACACAAGTTCCTTGTACATTTCCTCAGAGTAAATAATCCAGGTAACGAAATCCCAACTGTTTCAAAGGTAAATATACGCTTTACGGGAAACTGAACGCAATGTGATTGTTGCTGCAATGTCAATGTCTTTCCATATTGCTTGTTCTTTTTTCAGAAGTAATTATATTTGCTGAACTGTAAAAACAGTTTCTAAGATTTTATGTACCCGAGTCCTAATGGCTTTAGGACAACGTTTATGATTAATTTTTAAATTCAACAATTTTTGCATTAACTGCGCGCATTTAGCTTTCATTTTCTTCTGCTGCATCTTTGTCATTAAATTCTTACTGTAGTGCGTTTGCCATATTTTTAAGAAATAAACTTCTTGCTGCAAATTTTGTAACTAAGTACTGATACTAATTGCATGTGGTGGTGGGCACGTTTAACTTTTCATGTATGATTATGCTAACATGGACGGTAGAAAAGAATTTTCAGAAAATAATTAAGGCAATGAAAAATTAACGCCGACGTTGTGAAAAATTTTGAATGAGCTAGCCTTATCAGGCTAGGCAAACACAGTAGGCTATATTAACAGTCAGTTCATAGCTCTCGATATGTAAAAAATAATAATTTCTAAAAAAAAAATAATAATAATAATAATAATATGTACTAACTTGTTAATGTATAGAGCCGGGCCAAATCGCGATGAGGAAAAAGATAAAACATGACAAACAAACCGTATTATTTTGCTCTACGCTCCATTCGCCAGGCACAGACAAGACCGCGCGGACTGATCTTGTGACGTCACGCCAACCTCCCTCGGGTACCGATAGCCAGACGGGTCGGTTTCTAGTCCAAGAAAGATACGAGAGAAAGGGGTCGATTTATGGACAAATTGCAAGAAAAGGGTTTTTACGTCAAAATTTGCAGAAAAATTCGTAGAATAACATATCCAAAATTCACGAAAGTCTGTTTACAATTTCTTCTTTTTCCGGAATTCGTCCCCGGAAAAATATTAAATAATGAAAAAAAAAAAAAATCGAAAACAGCGCACTTTACAGCAAAATATTTCAGATCAACAGGTAAAGTGCATAGCTTTTCTCGTAAAACATTCTAATTTTGTACTAATTCGCACAAAATCCGATATGTGTTTTTCAGAATTTGTCCCGAAACGGCCATAATTAGAGAAGGTGATTCATCGCGGGAAAAGTTGACTGTTAGGCTTCAATGTAATGTATTCATTTCTGATGCTTTGACTTCGTTACTGTTGAGTCCCTATTTGACTGGGCCAATGACAGACCTTGTGCACTACTACTGGACGTCTGTAAACAACTAGACCGTGCTATATAACTATCGGCCAACAATGCATGACGTAGGACGCTACATTTATTTACAGGCCCTTGCCTATTCTCATGACTACATTGTTTGAAAAAAGTTCCTTACTAAATGGAATAATTAGTTTGCCATCTATGAACTCGTATGAGTAACATAAGATTTTATGCAGTGTATGTGGCACTATTTTCAAATAAACTTCCAAAGTTCCGCATGACTGCATCGGAGCACTGGAAATTTTAATCAAACAAATGGTTTTATATAAAACAAATCAAATTACTAGAATCAATAGGGCCTACAGGAAATGCTTTATCACCGAGGAAAGTAATAAAGAAATACCTTCATCTTAAATTTATCAAAATAAAATACTAATAACTTGAAATTGTGTGTATAACATTTATATAAAGAAACAAAGGCATTTGAGGGTATTTAAAGATTATAGGTATATAATTTAAATATTACCTTAGTTCTGAAAAGGCGTTTGTGATATATTTAATTCAAACGGACGGGGAGTGTGTGTGTATATATATATATTTATTAATTAATATATATAGATATGTATATATATATGTGTGTATGTGTGTATGTGTGTATCTACACATTTTTTTGACAGCCCGGTAAAGGAGATTGCTCACCCGTGAAATATTTTACATGCATTTCGACCTATTGTGGTACATGATGTGAGGAAATATCCTATGTATTAAAAATAAAGTCACCCGGTGTAAACGCAATAAACTGTAGTATCTAGAACAAACATTATTTTTAATTTAAATGCATGTACGTCGTATAATAATGTTTTCCTTGCATTTAACTATTACAAAGCAAGTTTGGCGAATCAAGTGAACCGATCAAAACAATTGTCACATTTAAAAAATGTATAGCTGTTTTGAAACATTGGTGACATACAAATGTGAGGAAATAAGTTTACGTAATCTGAAAACTTGTCAACTGATATTGATATTTCATGCATTTAAATTTAAGCTGTAAGCAGCACCAATTGTAGTGGTATGAAATACTGTACTATTTAGTTAAATTTATATTTAAAACATATAAACAGTATGTCATATTATTTCCTGAGTTCACGCATTGTACTCAAAGTTTACTCGTTAATGAAAGTATGATAGTGATACACATATAATATACGAAAATTGTTGCTGGCCAAATGTCATGAAGAGGGGGGGAGGGGTGAGTGACAATATATTGGCTGCGTAGTTGAAACCAGGACGCGAACGTGCTACTCAAAGACGTAGGAATGTGATGCAAAAGTACTCCGTACTAAAATATCATGGAAATATCTGAGCTGTATGTTGCCTGCAAATGCAAAGAAAAATAAATTTTTAAAAATATCATTTAAAAAATATGTAATTAAAATATGCTTCTCAATACGTTTTGCCTTAAATTGACTTTCAAATATTCACTCCGCATTGTAAGTAGTCCCTAAATTAACATTTCAGATGTATACGAAGATATGTAGGTATATGTACACACGTTGTTCTATACTTCTATTTTCTTAGCTAAAAAAATTGTTAATTTTAAATTCCATACAACTTAATAAGTGCATGCCATGTACAGCATTGAAGGAGAAAACCAATTAATCAGAAGTCACATAACTCTAATGAGATGTGATCTATGTTTAAAAATTTGCATTATTTGAACAAGTTTTGATGCTAGGGAAGGGGTAATGCGTATATGTGCCCTTCAAACGGGTCTATGGATTCCCAGCAGCGAAAATTCCACGCAATCCCACCGGGACTGAACCCAGTTTATATAAGGCTTAACGTCTCGTCGACATCGAGGTAATTAGAGATGGCATCACACAACTTTGACACAATGACAGAAACTGGCAGAATGAACCATTCCAGGCCAGCATCCCAGTTTACATAAGTTTCCTACTCGTTGTATGACAAAAACTCCTGTAACCACTGAGTTTAATCCTATAGTAACAAAAAATTGGAACGTTATGTTAATTTGAAATACCATCTATAAAAAATTATTTAACAAAATAGTTTAACTATTTTTATAGCGTCCATTACTGATGTACTATTATCATCCACTTAATGGATGTTGTAACGTTTGTTTACTTCTGTTTACATGCTTAAGTAGTTTAATAATTTTGGATAGTTTGGTACGTTTTCGTCCCTTCGTAACACCTTGGCGCCACTTGGACATTTTTGCTGAACACTTACACAATCTAGAAACTGCATATAATACACCAAAATCTGGAACACTGAATGTTACTTGGTTACTGTCCGCGCGCCAGCTCTGAGTCCCTGGCAGGTATGCGTTTTTCGTCCGTAAACATGTAAATACCTAATACGAGGCAGATATGTCGACACACGTACTAACCGCAGTAACGTCGTAAGTTAGGACGTGTTTGCCACTGTGTTACAGTAGCGTATGTGACGTTTAGGAGAGACAATGCATACACGCCGGGGACAGAGCTGGCGCACACACAGTACGTGCACAGCCTAGTTTGGCAACAATGCTACAGCCTAGGAATAGAATGGTGTGATGGAAAGAGACCGATAACTGTCCAGTGGGAGGGGTAGGAGTCGGGAAAGAGCATGGGGGGGATGTGGGGAGGGATGTGAGGAGTTGACTAACACCACGTGATCAAGTATGCGAGTGTGCTGCTCTCCTTTGTGGATCTGCGGAACTATTTCAGCTACGAAGAGAAATTATTCTCTAAACACACAACAGATGTGTTAGTGTCGGTAACCTGAAACAAGATGGCGGGGACTTATTTCCCTTAATGTACTTAGCTGTGTGGACGAGGCCAGATATTGCATATGCGGTGAGTGTACTTAGTCAGTTCAATAAAGTATAAAATGAGGAGCACTGGAAGGCTGCCAAGAGGTTGCTAAGGTATTTGAAGGGCACTTTCTAATTGTTGCCTTGTGTATGAAAAAACTGGCGACAACATCTTAGGCTACGTAGATGCAGATTGGGCCAACAACAAGCAAGACAGGCAATCATATACAGGCTTTTATTTAAGTTAGGAGGAGCAGCTGTTGCCTGGGAGTCGAGGAAGCAGCGAACAGTAGCCCTTTCCTGCACAGAGGCTACCAAGGAGGCCATCCACATCAGAGGACTGCTGCACGAACTGCTTGAAGAGAAAACCAGCAGTATGTTGCTAAACAATAACCAGGGGACTCAGAAGCTGGCAAACAATCCAGTGTTCCATAACCGGACAAAGCACATTGATGTTCACCATAATTTTGTCAGAGATGCCGTTAGGATGAAGCTGATTGAACTAACCCATACACCCACTGAAAAAATGATTGCTGACATTCAGACCAAAGGACTACCCAGTGTTAAACACAGTTTATGTAAGTCTATTAGGTCTCCAGATTAAGGGGAAGTATTGAAGTTAGCCGTAGCTCATATAATCTGGAGAGGCAAACTATTAGGTTATGTTTTTCTTTGTTCTCTTTATTTATTTAAGTTGCTGCACACGGTGTGTTGTCTAAGCAAAAAACACAGTTGAAGGTGCGCACATATAGTGTATTATGAGACAGTTCTATATGAAGTAAAAAATTGTTTTGAACGTAATATTGTCTAATAATTCAACAAAATCTTCTTACCTGCCATTCGCTCTGCAATTTCTCCTACAGTAGGACCAAGTGACACTGTCTTGCAATTTTACCATTCAGATCTGATGGATCTAGGAAAAATTTAGGTTACCTTTATTAGGCTTTTCAGCTATTAAGCTATATTACCGACCCAGGACTTTGCATCAAATGTCATGACTTTTACAATATTACTCCCCTCCCAACAAGCCTATCAAGTTTGTCTCTGGACTATTTCCTGAGGTAATCTCCAAGGAGGTCTGCTAACAGGTTTGGCATCTGTTAGTTTTTATGGTGTTTTCCTGGGGGAAAAAAATCTAGACCTCGAAATATTGTTCGTTCTATACTATGAACTGATCCTTTACATATTTACTAATCTGTACTTATTCACACACTGCACCACTACTATCATAAATTCAATCAAGGATTCCTTTCCTTTCGCTGCACAGCAGAGGGTAACCTTCTCTAATGGAGTGATGAATCATCCAACATTTTTAATCCTGGTGTTTGTTGTGAGCTGGCACTCTGTCTCAGGGTATTGGGATTTTCCCTGAACTAGGGCACAGGGTTTTTCCTCTCTTGTACTTGTAGGAAGTGTTAGACATGGATTAAGTTCTTCCCTGTCTCATTAGTTCCGCGCTCTGCATCTACCCGCATGAATGGCAAACTAGTTGTCCAGACGGCTGCTAGATTTCTCTGTCCGCCTTTGGACATCAGTCCAGGGTACGGGAGGGGGGAAGGGTGAGTGTGGAGCAGAGGTAGGGGAGAACAGCTGGCGAAGTAGGAGGGTTGAGCGCGAGGTGGCACTTGGGTGTTCGCGACTAGGAGAAGGTTGTGCCTTGTGCTACAAGTGGCGACGGGCAAAAGGAACTCTTATGATGTGAAAAGTGTGTAAGGTTTGCCCTGGCGAATCATTAGATATATGAGGCCACTATAGCAGTGAGTTCGCTCGCATTGAAGAGGAAATCCACTCAGGTTTGGAGTCACCAGGCTTTCATGTTAGCTGTCAAATGCCTGGAGCCAGTGATTTCGTAGCCTGTTCATCATGTAATTGTGCACCTTAAGGTGAGAGTTCTGTGAGAGTCTGAGTAACATCTCTGAGCTCAAGTTGTTGAGTTGTGGATTTTCATCCATGGTAGGTTGACTTGCAACGGAAATATTCATACGTTACATTGAGGTGTGTCAGCCCTCCCGACTTAAGATACGGATTGTCTCTAGCGGAGGGATGAAGGAAATTGTTATAAGATTTTAGTGGAAACCTAAAGAAACTGGGTACGGGTAAGATCGTCTAGTGAAGTAGGCGATGGAGTTAAACTGAGCTGGTTGGCCAACATAAGTGTTGTACGTGTGTGTGTGTCTCCAGTGTTGTATGTGTCAAGCTTAAATGTTATAGGGCCTAATGTAACTTCTGTGAAAGTTTGGTCAGTCAAAGTCTGTGTTACAGGTAGGTCCTCAAGTGGAGCCAATTCTTCCATTTGTTAATTCTTATCTTGTTTGATTATAAGCATTGAATTAGATGACTTAAGAATCATGTTAAGCAATTTAGAGAATGAAAGCAAAACCTGTAACAAAGTCCTCCATTAAATTGTGTTTCTAAGACTCAATGTATGAATGTTAACAAGATAGTGAGAAAGTGTGAATCGTTCTCGTTCACCTGTGTTTAGTAATACTAAAGGTTTAATAATACTAATTGTACCTTCAAGGTAATCTTGCTTAGTAATTGTATGTTCCCTCCTGAGATATGAGAGTGCGTAACAGTTTCAGTCAATTTTTAGAGTGATGGACCTGGAGGTATAAAGGAATGCATGTTTTTTGGGCACAAGAGCTATTAGGTCCCTGCTCAGTTGGATGTGTTTTGAACTGTTGGTTGACCCGCTTAAACAGTTTAAAGTGGAAGTACACTGACTTGGGCTCTTTTGTCTAACATAACAGTTAAATTTTTTCCTTCAATGCACTACTTTTCCTACCGTTTATTGGGGTAAGTCATCATATTTATACTCTGCTCTGCACATCTACGCATCTACATTATACAGAACAATACAGCGCCAATTTTAGGGTACCAATACACCAACATTTCTAACATTTAACATTAGGAGCACCAAGGTGATCTGGGTTCGATTCCGGGCGGGGTCGGTCCCCGGATTTTCGCATGTGGGAATCGTGCTGGACGATGCAGTTGGTCAGTGGGTTTTATCTGGGATCTCCAGTTTCCCCCACCCTTTAATTCCAGTGCCGTTCCGTACTCACCTGATGTCCCCATCTCACAAATGCTGAAGACCTCTGTGTTAAGCGCTAACCAAACTCTTTCACTCACTCACTTACTTTTAACATTAGGACTACTAAATGTCCCCCATTACTACTAAAACACAAGTTTGAAAGAATTAGTGTGGGAATCATCACTCATCAAAGAAAAGAAAAGTAAAAGAGCAGAAAAGCTAGTCAGGATTTACATGGTAGTGAAAGGTGAGGGATGGTGGAATAAGTTTAGGTGCCTATTAACTAAGGCAAAGTACTTTATGGGGAAAAAAGAATAACAGTGAGAAGATTCAGAGGAAAAATGAGGAGAGCAAAATGGGGTAGTCCATAAACTACTGCGACAACCACATCCACAATCGCGACTTTGTATGTTAAGTTGGTAGAAATATGTACCAGAATTCCCATGCTGTACGATAAAATACAGGTGTTGATCAAGACTTGTACCATAATTTTTGGGAGCACAATAGGCGGTGCTATACATGCTGAGTTGCCAAATGTGTATGGAAGAGGGGGGTAGAGGGGAAGAGTGGAAACAGTGCCAAGCCATTATAGCATTAGTTTGAAAAGAGCCGTGCAGGGAGTGTCTAAGAGTCTACCGCAGCTAGTAGTCAGTCTGAAGTGTGCCGCCGGGAATGTATAGCAAGTCATTATCAGATGTGTACCACATGGCCAGTACAAACGTGTGAGCAGTGGCGGCCGGTCAATGTTTTGAGCTCAGTGCTCTGAATATAACTTCCTTCACCCCCTTCCCCGCTAAATCGCTATACTTTCTTTCCCTGCTAATAATCATATATTTAACTCAAAGGTATAGGACTTTTGCTTTACATGTATTGAGAAATTGCTCTGCGTTTCATGGCAAGCATTAATGTAGCCAATAAAGTGTGTTGTAAGAAACTTTCAACCTAAAGATGTTATCTACAATGTATAGGTACTCGTTAAATACACAAGCAATGAATACCACTAACGGCAAATTAGTATCCTACAATCTCAGTTTCTGTACATTTCTTCGTACTGCGTTCCCTCTGTGTTTCCTCACGAATAATGTGAACCCGACTCGTAGATAAAATGCCAACAATATCGCATGTGAGACGTCTTACGACTACATTAGAGTTCAGCTTGTCTAAATGCAGACGCAATTTTTTAACACACGCGAAGTAGGCCTACGTATATCTTCAGACCCGCATCGGCATATCATTTTGATACGATTAAATAACTATTCCGAAAACTATAACTTAATAACTCCTTCAATTATCAAAACTAGACATTTCATGTGTTTGTCCACTCGAAAATCAACACATACACAAACCTAAAATAATTTTCCACTCACCGTCAAGCAACACAGAATTTTCACAAAAATTAATCAATACTGTAAAATTCGACTTACCAAATTATCCCATCATAAAACATCGGTAATGTATCCATTGCGCCAAAGGCTAATAACATAGATTCTGCGGCAGTTCGTTATTTATTCACAGTATCACGTCACTGACGCCCACAACTTACAATAATAATACATAGTAACGTACTATTCATAAAAGTTATTCTAAGTCAGCTACACGTCCATGCGACACCGAAAATTACTTTGTTTACAAGTCTGCAATGTACAAACACGTGCGCGACGCAAGCGGCCATCATTGTCAACGCGCTGACGTAACTGTCGCGCGCTTGCGGAGTAGATAGCATGGCTACTCTGCTCATTGCACGGAGCAGGTGTTGATAAAGGCGAGGTTCCCGCATCTCTCTACGCCTCTGGCTAGGACAGGGGGTAGGAAAGAGGAGTGACAGCCGTGCGCTAGTCCGTGGGAGCACCGAGCCAGGTTTACACCATAGAAAAGGGCGGCTTACACGAGCGAAATTACTTGAGATAATTCCGTCCGCCTATAAAACTTAGCGCAAAACAGTCGATCTATTATAAAGAACGGTTAGAAGTATAAATTGTGTCACATTACCTGAAATTTAATAAAATTAAGTACACAATAACTTTGTAAAAGTTTACTCAGTGCTACAGCACGAGAGCATGGCCTTACGCACCGCCACTGCGTGTGAGCATGAATTATGCCGGGATTGTGGCGATGGGGCGGATGTTGAGTGGACCTAAAGCACTCGTTTGCCATAAATGTAACACCGCTGTTAGCGCAAGTAAAATGAGAATACTTTAAAACCGAAATTGTGTCTTTTCAGTGCATAATTTGTCATCGCAAGATAATTTGCTTCGCATGAAATTTGAACGATTCTACTTTGACTATCACGTTTGAGGGCTCGTATACTGACAGAGGTAGCAGCATTTTCCCCCGATGTTGTGTGTGGTGGAGGATGGTACTGTGGAACTTGGCCCTGTTGGACAGACCGTCTGATCCCTGTTAATGCCTAGTAAATGTTATGTCTCCGTGTTGGCAAAGAGCGTTAAGTGGCGTTTTTAAAAGAAGTAATGTCACATTTTTATATTGGTGAAGTTACAATTTCGCTATGTGTGTTAGAAAGCAGTTAATTTTGTGTGTCACATTTGATTGACATGCGATGTCAGCTTGGCCAGTAGGAAGATTGTAGGCGCAATAGGTCAAATTTGGTGTATCAGCAAGATATTTGTAGTGTTAGTAAACATTGTGCTAGGTTAGGTTGATACAAATGTAATGTTAGTAAAAAGAGTGTTAGGTTAGGTTGGCGAAGGTAGAGACTGGGAGATAAAGGACGGTGGGTAAACGGACATGGCGGTGATCAGGACGCAAGCCGAACAAGTGTGTGTCTTAACGACATAACATGGTGGCAGCGGTGTTTTCCGTTTCATGTCGTGACCGGTTTCGCGATTGAGTTTTCCGCGATTGTTAGTGTGTTCAGTAGCTGTAAACAATGCCGCGTCAGTTAGCGACGGGCAAAGTGATCGGCTCATCTCCTTTGTGACTCGGGGAAGTAGTCATGGCGGCAGTGCAATTTCAGGTTGTGCCGCCAGGTAACTTTAACTTTCGGTCGCCGGCCGATTGGCCAAAATGGCTTAAGAGATTTGAATGGTTTCGGGTAGCGTCGGAACTGCACACCAAATCGGAGGGCAGTCAGGTCAATATGTAATTGTATTGTCTGGGGCCAAAAGCGGAGGACATACTCCAATCCTTTGCATTGTCTGAGGCGAATACGGGGAAGTACCTGACAGTAAAAGAGAAGTTCGACACTTTCTTTAAAGTGCAGAAAAACGTCATTTACGAGCGGGCAAAGTTTTTTAAACGTAAACAGCAATAAGGCAAATCAGCTGACACATTTATTAATGACGTTTTCTCTTTGGCTGAGTTATGTGAACTGAAGGATCATAAGGAGGAACTGATCACAACGGTACTCGTCATCGGTGTCACATATGATAAACTTTCAGATTTGCTGCAAACGGATCAAGATTTGACGACAGATTGTGCAATTAAACGTATCCGACAGGCTGAACAAGTGCGGCAACAGCAGCAGTTTGTACGGGCACAATCCAATGCAGTGGAGATGGTCCAGCACGGCAAAAGTGAGCGGAATAGAAGAGGAGATAAGGCAATGAGGGGTAGTGCAGACAAAAGAGGGGACAAGGCAGTAATAGGTAGCGACCACCAAGACATCACCCACAGACAGGGGAGTGCATACAAATGCTCGAGATGTGAGGGTACACAGGCACACCAGTGGTCGAAGTGTCCAGCAAATGGGGCTAAATGTTATCTGTGTGGACGTATGGAACATTTTGGTTGCTGCTGTGGCCACGGAGATGTCCACGAATTAAGAGAGGAGCTGCAAACGACTCTGAGACACGAACGACTACGACACACTCGCAAACCAGTACTATTACATGGGAGAAATCGCCCTGGAAATTTGCTCAGACCCATGGTTAGTGGTGGGATGCCAGTTACATTCAAATTTAGTACAGTGGCGGATGTATCTGTCATTGGGGCACAACTGTGTAGTCAGGTGGGCTTACCAGTGTCACCAACGGAACGGAAGCTGTATGGAGCAGGTGGAAATCTTATTGAAGTTCTGGGAACGACTGCATTTCTAGCACATAGGAATAGGGAAGTCCAGCACGAAGTCTTTGTTGTACATGGGAAACAAGTGCCTTTGCTAGGGCGGCCTGCAATATGTGCACTGGATATCCTGCAAATGAGGATGATAGATGAAGTGGAGGGAGGAGCACGAAAATCGGAAAATGAGCACAAGAACTACAAAGATGCAGCAGGAGAAACTACTAATCTCAAAGTTTTTGAAGAGCTGGGTAAATTCAAAACTGAGTACCACATACAACTTAAGAATGAAGCCAAGCCATATGCAGTAATAGCACCTTGGAGAGTTCCGTTGCCCTTACGTGACAAAGTGAAATTGGAGCTTGACCGAATGGTAAAGGAGGGTGTCATCACACCAGTGGAGGAAGCAACAGAGTGGTGCGCACCAGTGGTGCTGGTCCCAAAGAAAGGTGGCTCAGTTAGGGTGTGCGTAGATTTTACAGAGTTAAATTAATTTATTCACAGAGAGCGCCTTCAGTTACCATCAGTAGAAGAGTCCCTGGATCAGTTACAAGATGCCAAATGGTTCTCAGCTCTGGATGCTTCTAATGGTTTTTGGCAGGTTCCCCTAACAAGAGCAAGTGCCCCTCTAACAACTTTTATCACACCCTTTGGACGATACTTTTTAATCGCCTGCCATTCAGCATTAACACGGGGTCAGAACATTACCAACGTCAGATGCAGCAAGTGGTGGGAGGCATGCCAGGAGTTATCAACCAGGCGGATGACATATTGGTGTGTGGCCGTACAGTAGAGGAACACGACCAGCGATTGGAAACAGTATTGAGTAAGTTGGCAAGAAATGGAATCACTCTCAATAAGGCAAAATGCAGTATTCAAGTACAAACTGTCAATTTTCTGGGACACGTGATCTCTGAGGGCAAAGTAACACCTGATGAGGATAAAACAAGAGCAATCAAGAACATACCAGACCCTAAAAATGTGACTGAACTTCGAAGATTCCTGGGCATTGTCAACTACTTAATGAAATTCATACCACACCTGGCAGACAAAACACAACCCCTGTGTATGTTGCTACGACAAGACACAGAGTGGGTGTGGGATAGACCCCAGCAAGAGGCAACATAAAAATTGAAGAAGGAGCTTAGTCGACACCCCTTGTTAGCCTTATATCAACAAGGAGTACCAACTAGAATACTGGCAGATGTATTGGAACAGTGTCAGCAGGGGAAGTGGAGGGTAGTTGCTTTCGCATCTCGAGGCTTTACAGAAGTGGAATCACGGTACGCTCAGGTCAAAAAGGAAGCACTAACAGTCACGTAAGCCTGTGAGAGGTTCCGAGAGTTTGTCCTCGGTACTCACTTTATCATCCTCACTGACCATAAGCCATTAGTTGCATTACTGTCCAAGACACCATTGACAGAGCTAACACCACGTTTGCAACGAATGAGAATGCGTCTTATGTGCTTCGAATATGAGATTGTTCATGTAGCAGGCAAAAGCTTTTTTGCACCAGATGCATTGTGACGAGCGCCGGTGGATCGACCAGTAGGAAACAGTATGCAGAGCTTGGAAGACAACTTGTTTGCTGAAGCAGTCATAGGAGAATTGCCATTTTCTGATGTTAGTTTGAAAGCCATCAGAACAGCACAAGCGGAAGATTTAGAGTGCCAGCGCCTAAAGGATTGCATCTTGAATGGTTTCAATAACAACCAGTCACAATTCTGGCAATACAGAGGACAATTGGCATATCATGAAGGGTTGATAATGAAGGGACCAAGAGTATTTGTACCAAGGGGATTACAAGCAGACGTGTTGACAAAAATACATGAAGGGCACATGGGTATTGTGAAGTGTAGACCCAGGGCTCAGGAATCTGTGTGGTGGCCGAATATCACAGGTGACATCAATAGGTTAGTGGAGAGTTGCCAGCAGTGCATACAAACGAGGGTTCAATGAGCAGAACACCTGCAGCCTACCACAGTGCCAAGTAGACCATGGGCATTAGTAGGCATGGACATTTTGGAAGTGACAGGGGTTCATTACCTGCTAGTGCAATATTACTTATCACGGTACTTCGAATTGGTGAAATTAGAGAACTTAACATCAGAAGGAGTAATCCAACGGACAAAGAATATCTTTGCACGCCATGGTATTCCAGAAACTGTAAGTTCGGATAATGGCACACAATTTACGGCACATGAGTTCCAGCAGTTTGTTAAGGATTACGGGTTTGACCACATAACCTCCAGCCCAAGGTACCCTCAATTGAACGGTGCTGCTGAAAGTACTGTAAAACTAGCAAAAAGCATCTTGACCAAGGCAACAGACCCTAACCCTGAATTGCTGGCATATAGAAGTACTCCACTGGAGTCAAGATTCTCACCATAGAGTTGCTGTTTGGACGTAAGTTACGTACCACCTCCTTGAAGCCAAAGTGGCGACAGCCATGTCTCCAAACGTTTCTCGTCAACAATGCCCGGATCAAGGACCGGTCCCGCAGGAACAATGATGCAGCGCATGGGGTTAGAACATTGGCACCGTTGCAGAAGGGGCAGCGCGTATGGATCCCCGACATGCACAAGTTCGGCACAGTCCGGAGCCTGACCGACCAACCTCGGACATACATGGTGGAAACTAGCACTTGGCGAGGTCGTCGGGACAGGAGGCAGCTCGTCGCGGTTCATGAAGAGCAGCCAGGGACAGACGATGCAACACAAGAAGCACCAACAGCAGCAGGACATCATGTAGAGCCCCAAGAACCACCAAAAATTGGCAGGACATCGAGGAGAACCCAAGAAAGGAGGGAAGACCAGAGATCATTTTGCCCTTCAGCAAGGTCCTTCCCTGGCAGAGGACACAGAAGAAAGCTGGGTATCATTGCTGAAACCAATCTCTTCAAGAGGTGAGGTCTTCTGTGGATTTACAGAAGAAGACAGACAGGCACAACATGAGCGAGGATTCAGAGGGCAGAAGTGTCACACAAGAAGTGGGAGACAAGTGTTTCCACCAAAACAGTTTGCGTTGTTATAGAGTTAGGGTAATATGTAAATTAGGCTTTTATGCAGAGTAGTTGGTGAAAAGTGTGTGTGAAGAAGGGGAGATGTAGTGTTACTAAACATTGTGCTAGGTTAGGTTGGTACAAGTCTAGTGTTAGTAAACAGATTGTTAGGTTAGGTTCGCGAAGGCAGAGACTGGGAGATAAAGGGCGGTGGGTAAACGGACATGGCGGCGATAAGGACGCGAGCCGAACAAATGTGTGTCTTAACGACATAACAATATTAAACACCACTGAAATATTCTTCTGACTGCAACTTCTGATAGGTTTGTCTGTTTGTTTGCTATCTCAAAAAACAGTGTGGGCTGCGTTTTTAAAGACAATCCAGTTGCAAAATGTTTGGAGACTTTCCCCTGAATTTTATCGGCGGTCAAGGAGCGAGGCAGCCAAATTAGTGTTGTAAGCAAGGTCTTTTTTAATTAGACATAAAACGTCTGCCCCTTCAATTTGTTAACTGTTCTGGAATAATTGTTTTCGCAGTAAACGCAAGCGTACTTTGTGTGAACTTTGTCATATGCAGTGGCCCTATCAAAGACATTCATGTACATACGTTGTTTAATAGAATGTTTTGTGTGCACTTAATTTTTGTGTAATTAGATTGTTCTACGATCTCGTACCTGAGCATTTAGTATTCACTTGGCCACTGTTAAATTTTTTTAAATATTGTTGGAAGCATGTTATCTTATACATTATGTCTGGCTGAATACAGAGTTGAAGTGGAAAGATACATCCCTTTTTGTTTATTTTATGTTCCTATGCTTTACACATTTGTAGAAATGATTGTTGCTGTTGAGTTCAGCTTGATTTTTGAATTTTTTCATTACTCTGAAACAGTTAGGATGTTAACATTACTTGCCTTTCCCATACAGCCTTGTTACACCTTCTCAGAGTTGTCAGTTTTGTGAGAAGGTGTAACAAGGATGTAGGTAAGGCAGTGAAATTTACGTTTGGAGGAGTAGGTGAAGGTGAAGGAGGTTGGAAAGTTTAGAAGGTGTTTAGTAAGTATTTGAGGAAGCAGAACTTAACTTACAGCTTGCTTCAGAATAGTATTATTATTATTATTATTGCTATTATTATTATTATTATTATTATTATTATTATATCAGGTCTATTATAAATCTTCCTTATTGTATATCCTTAATTACCTTACATGAAAAAATATATATTAATTACTAATTTGATAAGTTACCTGCAGCAATGAATAAAATTTCTAAATGACATGTTGAAAAATTTATTTAAACAAGAATTTACATTATAAAAATCCAAGTAGGTAAGTTAGCCTACTTAATAAACAAAAATTTTAATGAATGAAAATATTGTACAGTGTTCTTTCTCACCAGCAAAAATTTAGAGCTGGGTGGTTCACGAGCCCAGCTGGGTGCATCGTGGAATAAGCTTGATAATGTTGTTGGAAATGTCTGCTTCTTAGCCGGGTGGTAAAGAAAACTAGCGTGGTGGGGTGCCCGGCAAAATGGGCCTGAGGAGAACACTGTTGTATCTTAATGTCTTGTACTCAAATAATACTTGTGTTTTAGCCTATATAGTGCTTGAATTTTCTAATTTCATTGTAACTTAGGTACTCTCTGTTCATGTACGTATGTTTAATGGAATCTTCCACCCAGAATATCTTTGGTTAAAATTGGGCTCTGAAGGTGGCTGATTAAAGAAATGATGTGGTAGAGAACCAATAAAAATCTCAGAGAAAAATGGAGCCAAATCAATGTATTGCAGCAGAGCTTACTAATATTTTGAAATTATGATAACTTGGATGTAAAATAAAATTCATTATCCTAATAAATTTTTTTCCATAACTTAAATGTTTTTTTGACATTTGCTACACTATTGCCTTTATGTTGTAATGTTGGCTACATGCTATTAGAAAAATATTTCAACCCTGGGGCACCTATTTCATCCTACTGTATTACACTGCCACGTCATCTGCGGTCCCACGCAGGGGAGTGAGGCGAGCTCTAGTGAGATAGGAGAGGAGGAGGAGAAGAGGAGGAGAAGAGGAGGAGGAGAGAGGGACAGGAGAGGAATAGTAGATACCAAGTGCTTGGAACATAATGGGTAGGATGGTCAGCGAACGAGGGGAAGGCAGGGAACTGTCTGACCTTGGGTACCTAGTTCACATTTTTCCCGGGACTACAGTTAACTTGATAGTGTAGTAGTCCCAGACATGTTGTATATTCTATTGTAGCCACCATTTTGGGTGGTTCAGTTTTGTGGAGCCTGTGTCGGGGCGCTGGCACATTATGTGGTTGTGATAGTTCTATATTTTTCTAGCAGTTCATTTATGTATTGATTTTTGATAAAATATTGTTTTTCCTAGAATTGATTATTGCTATTCGCCATGGCAGCATGCTGCTGGTCATTAACCGAATGACTCATTATAAAAAAATGTTACTATGATGTGGTATTATTACAAGTTTTTAATTTTAATAAAACCTACTTTTGAATGGGAGAGTTATCTGTCATACTGTTGTTTTTCATTTACAACTACCAACTGAAATCAATAAATGTTGGTAAAACCAAACAAAAACTCATTTAAGTATGGTAACATTCTTTTACATGCAACAAATCATAACTCTGATACGAAAGCCTAATTTTGATGGTGATTTTTAATTAAACATTATTTTGATCCCATTAACATTAATATACTGGAGGGGACAAGTTTCCAGCAATCATAGTCACCATTCAAAGAAAATAATTATTGGAATGTTTCCTTCATAATAGGTATAACTATAATTAATATAATTATAACGCACAATGAAAACTTATAGACAACAAACAAAAAAAAAAATTAAAGCTCACCATTTCGTGTTTAGTGCTCTGTCAGGCCAGTTTTAGTACATCACTAATTCCAGATAATTTCCAGCGTGAGAAAATTTTTAATAACTATCCAGCATACAACTTTTTCACATTTTGAATCACTTCTTCCTTGCGATCTTTGTTGTAGAATAGAATAAATTACATTCCGCGCTTCTGCGGTTGTTCTTAAACAACATTTTTAAAAAACACTCTGTACAAGT
Source organism: Medauroidea extradentata (assembly GCA_003012365.1). NCBI lineage: Eukaryota > Metazoa > Arthropoda > Insecta > Phasmatodea > Phasmatidae > Medauroidea > Medauroidea extradentata. Next base: position 41,249 of record PNEQ01119269.1, read on the forward strand.
CTACCACCTTTTGATTTCAATGAGTTTTCTCACGGTTTTCTAAAATAAAGGGAAATTCTAGTCATTCAACTACGTTGGCCACACTCAGCAGAATTACTTGGGAAAATTTTGATCACCGCTAAGTACAGCCTACGTATATCGGAAAACACCTGGCAGTCAGTTAACAAGAGGCCGTCATGGAGGTATTAGTCTATGGAGTAGAAGCCTTTGAGCAAATTTGAAGCCGGCCAACAGACGACGTTTAAAGACAAGGATAGAGCTAGTGGTGGCAAAAACATGTAAACATAGTATTGAGCTGAATGAAAATGTTTTAGTTTTTTGTTAACTACACATTACGGTGAAAGTTTGTGCAGTTCTTGGTCTTACAAACATATTCGATCGTTGCGGAGGATTATCTTTTAACAGGTAAGAAACTTTTATTTAAATTCATCAAGTTTATAAAGTACATACACGCAGCGAGAGCTAATTAGGTTTTTTTTTTATATTTCTGAAGCAATTGTAAACTGTTGTGTACGATTCAAATAGAAAATTTGCGCGAATTTTTGTAAAAAATTACATAATTACATTGCTTTCTGCTATTGTTTTGCCACCCAAAATATGGCGACTCGTGAAAAATAACGTCCTGCGCATGCGCAGTTCGAAAATGTTCGAAAATGATCGGCTTCACATGA
>PNEQ01119275.1:0-36217 GCA_003012365.1 Medauroidea extradentata
ACTCACCTCTGCCATCGTCGTCGTCACGGTACCTGGCGGGGCGCCGGATGTTGCGTCGCCCTGCTCCGTGGCGGCTGTCGTGCTGCTCGGCTGGGCTCCCTTCGCGGAAGCGTGCTGGGGGTCGGCGGTGGCGTTGTGGCCGCTGGGTCGGCTGCGGTGTCTCTGTCGTCGGCTCCACGCACCAGTAGTCGCGCGACCCCGGGGTTGGGGTGGTCGCGCTGGTTTCGACGTCTGGTGCGGAGCTCTGGGTGTCGTGTTGAGGAGTCGGGTGGTGTTCCGCCGATGTGGGTGCGTCCGCGCCTGTTGCGGAGGTGATGGTGGTTGTTGGTTGATCGTGGCTCCCTGGGGGCCGATTAAATATCACCACTTGCGTTTTGCACCGACGCAGCGCAACGCAAGGAAATCTGCTCTGCACCTGCACCTCGAGTCGTAGATGAAATTAAATATACTCGAAAACGCAAGACGCAAGGGGCGGAGCTTATTTTGGCTCGGCGCAACTGCTTCCCCTCTCCAACTTACACAAGCCAATCAGAAAATTTGTAACATCATTCTCACTGCCACTTGAACGGCAAAAGCTGTCTGCATACCCGCGTGCTTACATGCAGATATAGCTTCCATGTAGCAGTGAACATTTCTCGCGCTAAAAGTAATGTTTTGGTTAAATTTTTCGTAACCTCAAATTTTGTAGCCTTCTCGTAATTAAACAAGGATGTAAGAAGTATAGGTTCATATCAAATTATGAAGGAAAATTGTTACAAAGTTTTCATTACAAGTGTAAATGTCGTAGTTGTGTTTTGAAGTGTGAAAGTAAATTTCCATGATGTCGTGGTTCTTTCAGTGTAGTGGATGCGTGTGTTCATTTTTGTGTTCGTGAATAATTAAGTGCTTTATTTATGGAGAGCAGCATTTTTGTAACACAATTGGAACACATCAGAGTGGTTTTCGTCTGTAACCAGCTTTTACATACCGGTACTTTATGTTACTAACGGAAAATAAAGTGCCTAAAGTGATAGACGTGTGATGCGATTAGAGCAAAATCTATGTATACATTTTATATTTGTACTGATATTAATTTGAGTGACCTAGTTTTGAAATTCACGTAAGTTATTTTAACTTGTGTGGCATGGTATTTGTGAGTGTAGGCCTACTACCTAATGGGCTATTCATGTGGCATTCGTCTTTCAGTGAGCCGTAAATCGTGATACGTTGATTATTTCTAAATAATTCATTGCTAATGTGTAGTGAATACGAGTGGCGTTCGTACAAATATACTGCAATTAATTTAATTAGTTCTTGATTATTGTAAGTTCAATGTTCACCGAGATAGGGTGTGATGTGTGTAGACAGCAAGTCTCACGAAAGACGTAAAACTAAAATGATAGCCCTCCCGTTTTCATGAAATAAAGAGAATCCCAACAGAATCACTCTTAAAGCACGTGTAACGTGGAAACAAGTCGGCGAGAAAGATGTGATGTTGAAACACCCCATCCAAGCAAGGAAAATAGAGAGGTAATGTCACTGTTCTAAGCAATTAGCCAAAAAGGTACTTGCAAAACATATTCGCTAATTATTACATTGTCATTTGCATAAAACTTTTAAGCAACGTTTTTAAGGGTACAAATAACCTCAACAAACCAACTCTTTTCTCGTCGTGTGCCACAGAATAATACCCTCAAAAAGTTTATTCCGGGGGAAGGATAATAAATCTTTGCCCATTTTTAATTGCTTCTTTAGTAAAAAACATTTCAGTTTCGTAATTCTTCTGTACATAGTAACTATAAAAAGCTGAAATCGTGAAATGTGTACACGTCGAAAACGTAAATAATTAAAGTTCATAGAACACTGAATACAGATAAAGATATCCAACTTTTATGTTAATTCACTTCCACATACCCGAAAATTGTCCAATGCGCATGCGCGAAGGGCGCAGATATACTTGCGTCGAGCCATTTGCTAGTCGCAGATTTTCAGGCATTTTGCGCCATCACGTGACCACTTGCACCTGCGTATTTGTATATTTAAACCAACGCAGCGCAAGTGCAAATTTTGCGCTGCACCTCTCAAAAGCGATATTTAATCGCCCCCCTGATTTCTGTAATTATTCAATGTAATATGTATCGTGAAAAGTACATTTTTGTTAATTTTCGCATGAGTTGTTAAACTTGGTATTTACCATATATAAAACTATTTAACCACATAATTTACTGTATACAAATATGAAACATGGCCTTTTCACTCATGAAGGGGCTTATTCATAGTCGTTTTTGACCCGGACTAGTGCGGGATTATCGTCGGACTAATTTTTGTCTTATTCATAGACGCGGACTATATCTAGTCCGACGTTACTTGGCATTTATGAATAAGGTAACACTTGGTCCGGACTATAGGTCCAACCCTGGACTAACTGGCACAAGATGATCTCTAGATCATCTCGGAACTATCTCACGACTATGAATAAGGCCCGAAATGTAACCAAAAAGAAAACGTCATCTCCTGTATCCTTCTACCTCCTTACTCCATCTGTACCTCTATGCCAAATGGTTCTATGACTTTTCTAAAATATTTTAAACAATGAGCTTGACTTCTCTAATCATCTATTAACTATGGTATTACGTCTGTTTGGGAGGGAATCGGTAACTTATTGTTGAAATATTATTCTTGTGTTTATAATTGAGTGGTTCAATTTTTTCTTATATATTAACGATACTGACAAATTATTTTAAATTGGCCACACGTGTTAAACTTCTAGAGGTAAGACAAAAAGTCTTTTATGAATCATGGTATTTATTGTATTGTTACGTCGCCCTTCCCGATTGTTACAGTCAAAGACAGTTACAAAATGCCGGAGTTGAGTTGATAAAGTCTCGGTTCCTCTTACTAAACGCCGTGTTAATAGAGAAGTTCAGTATTTTAAATAAAGAGTTTAACCATAACTGGTTTAAAATATCTAATTTTCTAGTAAGGCTAAGGTAAAAGAACCTTTTTTATGCGGTTAACGTCAGGAGTTTTGCGGAAAAGTAGTTGAAAGAGTGTTCTTTGTATTGCAAGACGCGTTTTCTTTTATGGTGTGATTTAATAGGCCACATTCTTATCTCTGCACGATAAGATTTGTCGTGGAAACAAAAATACGTTTCATTGTTATGTGAGGCAATATGAAGTGTGTTTGAAATAAGTTGATGTGTGTTCTGCCTGTAATAAGGGAAATTTGCTTAGTGGTTTTGCTACATCAGATATTGGATTAAACTGCTGTTAACTATAATTGAATGTTGTAGGTTTGTTTTGCGTTATTGTACCCGTGTATTTATTATAGGATCGTTCCAGGCGGGTGCCCAATTACAAGTGAAATCATTAGGCCTGTATTTATTGTTATTTTTTTATTATACTTCAGTTTTATTCGAAGAGTCAAAAGTTGGTTGTCCTCTGAAAACAGGAGGTTAGAAAGGTAATTAGGATTTTGAATGGGGAACATTTATGATTTTGGCCGACAGGGGTGTCCACAAGGGGGGATCACTACGTGAGTTGCGCATGTAAAATTTTTGGGAGGAATTTTTTTTATTCAAGAAAAAAATTTAATCAAATATAAAAAAAAAATTTCATGATTGTACAAGCACTATTTTGTATTACATAGAAAGTAGGCTAGTAAAACCAAAGCAGTTGTATTGGTTTACAATTGTTTTTACGAAATGGTAGCGTAAATATCTCTCCAGTACTGAAGTGAATCTTGTAGTAAATTTGTTTTTGAGTTTTTGGGGGGAATTTTTTTTTAGGGGGAAATGGACACCTGTGATTGAGGGAGTTTTGTGGAGAGAGTGGTTCAGGGCTTGGCATTACGTTAGAAGTGTTAGCAGTGTTAAAAGACTCGGAAGTTCTGGAAGAAAACAAAACAGGAAGGGATTGAGAGTTCTAATGCGTAAATGAGCAAAATTGAAACAGAATACCTGTCAAAGCAAAACCAAATCCACAAAATGACGTGTAAATATAAAAATCGAAAATTAAATGTAATTGAATTGTAGAGTTGTGCTTATATTTTTGAAATTGTCCCATATAGGTTCATGAACACAATACATGCAAGTTGTGTTGCAGTTAATTTGTCAGTTTAAAGTTGACAGATGCATATCTATTTTGTTTAGTTAGTCATCCCCTGACAAATTTAAGGGTCAACAATAATTTGGAGCTATAATTATTTATTTTTAAGAAATAGTTTTATGTGTTTTTTTTTTAATTTAAGAGTTATATTATTTTAAAGCCCTTTGGTACCACATATGTTTGCACTCTGAAATTTTATTTTCTAAACTATCAAAGTTCATTAGCAACAATGCCAGCACTTTGTCCATTTTTGACAACTTTGAACCAGTCATGTTGTCAAAACCTACAAACCCTGTATCTTTCCCTTCACTGTCGCTCATTTTTAACCTGAAGAATAAGAATTTTAAAGTGCCTTTGAAGAAATTTATTGCAATACACTTAAGTTGCTTAACATTTACATACCGAAAACACATAAAAAATATTATTTTTCTATGAATTGTTTCTTGTGAGTTGCTACTACGGCATCCTGTAATGATGGTTTCGAATTAAAAACATTGGTTGTTTTTTCACATATTACGGCATGTGGTCACGACAATCTGTCAAACAAAGACTGTAGCAAGAAGCCAGCCTCCGTAGTGTTGTTGGTTAGGCGCTGGTCTGTGGTGTGAGTTGTCCTGGGTTAGAATCCTGCCTTGGGCATGGATGTTGTATGGTCCTTTCTCCTTACTTCACCCTTATTGGTTCTAAAGACCACATTTTAAAGGGTCAGAAAACCTTCTCGCCTTGCCTGTAGCAAGTAGGATATTTCTCTGGCATGGTTTTCTCTGTGTCCAAAAAACGTCAGTGACTGTTCAAGCCGCATGTTTGGCGCCTTCCTGAGGTAACATATGCAACTTCGGTCTACACTTCCTATCTCACGCTTTCAGTGGTAGGTGGTGATGCATGACAATCCATTTGTACAACTTTTATTTACAAAATCAAGCCACATAGTACTCTTTACTCCATCCACATCTTTCCATTAAAACTCAGCAACCTAAAAAGGCTTTGTAATGTTCAGCTAAACTTCACTCAGTGTTTCCTCGCAGCTACAAAATTATGTAGGTTAGGACAAGAAGATTACATGTGCCTCAACCCTTGCTGCATCCCTATGCTGGCGGAAACAAAATTATATTGTAATTTTTTTTTACAAATCATACAAAACATTGTACAACCCTGTGACTGCCATCAGACGAAACAAAACAAAAATCGATACTTACTTGACAATGAGAATGAAAAACTGCGATTTGAGATTCAGCCCAACATTCCCAGAAGCTTCCAGGAGCACTATATCTAACAAGCTGTGTACAAATACCTTAAAGTCAGGTAATTATACGACACATCTACTAATGTTTGTTGCTGCTTAATTTATTATTTTTCTGATATCTGTATTTTGTTAGTGTTTTCTACTGCTCTTCCCTAGAAAAACCTCAAAATTTTAGGTTTTTGATAATAATGTTTTCTAAAATATAGCCAATTTTTATTTGGTAGTGTGGTATAAAAAATCACTTTGGGGAATTTTTGGATATGCACACTTTGTACTAGTATCACTGGAAAGCTTATTAAGTGTATGTGTACAATTTTTTGGCTTATTAAACTAAGAAGTTTTTTACACTCTTTGCTACTTAGTGAATGTTGAAATTAACTGAAAAGAACTTACATTTTCTGTAAATTTAAAGATTAATAATTTAATGAAGGACTTTAAAGAACTTTTTTTCCAGTGATTCATTGCTATGGTTACTTTGTGGTCTAGGAAAAACATCACAATATTCACAGTCCACCATAAAAAAAATTCCTGAAAATAAAAAATGTTTGAAAGATGGTGTTTTCAGAGCAAAATATCTTAATGTTAGACCAACGTAAAAAATGTAAACTAAGTAATATGAATTATGAAGCACCTCGTAAGGAAAAAGTAGCTTGCTTTGTTACTTTGAGCGGCAAAAAAGTTACAGAGCCTAGAATATGATGAAATTTGAAAAAAGACAAATGTTTATTACTTAGTAAAAATAAGTAATGTGTTGTGAAATATATTGAGTAGCCTATCTGTTTAAATGAATGGTGCAAATTATTTATACAGCTTGCATGTGTAGAATGTGCTAACATACACAGGTTGTTTTAAATAGTTGGCCTGGCCCAGGGCACTCCAAGCAGTGTTTGTATGTGAGCTTATCAGCTGTGCTTGGCTTGCATGCTGACACTAGCTTCTATCTGCTGATATAAGTTTTCAAGTCAGCAAGTCTGGGCTGTGAACAGCATTACTGAATACCTACAAGTTTTACCATTAAACAACCTTTGTAGCAAGCTAGGAACAGTGCTTTTAGTGGAAATAAGCACCCCCCCCCCCCCCCCCCCCAGTTCTTTATCATTCAACAGAATAATTTTCGAGTAATCTAATAGATATGACATGAAAGCTAGTCCAGTTGACTATTTTTCTCAAGTGATGTTTCTAATTTTGATAGGCTTTAATCAATATGGGAAGTGATGTTGCATTAGAAGAATGGATTTTGGGATTTTCGTAAGAGAGGTATGTAATAATCTAGCCTAGGTTATAGTAGATATTCAGAACTCAAGATATTAAGTGATTTTACTGGTGAGAAAAAAATCTCCTAGTCTTGAGATCAGATTGTGGCAACATAAAAAACATTTGAACATAGGTGTATCATGAAAAAAAAAATATCTAGACAAATATTTTCATATTTATCGGAAATGTTGTCACCTTATAAACTTAACAAGAGAGTTGTTAAAAAATCTCTTTGAGAAATAACCCTCACAACTGTTGCAAATTGCCCTGAGGTTAGTTTGATTCCTGGTAAAGCTTTGTGTTCCAAGTGCTCGCAAAAAGTACAAACTTATTCACATTTTTCTGGGGATGAATCTGAACAACATGATTTGTTTGAACCAGAATGTGTTTTGGTAGAGTCAGTTAATACAGCATATTCTGTTGGTGTATCTCTACTCAGAGTACAGAAACTCATGCCAGACCACCAGTTTTAAAAAAAAAAGTGTCTAAAATTGTAGCAGTTTTATCTGATAAGTTACAAAACTATTTCAATTTAGAGGCATTGTTGCAAGATGAAGAGGACAATAGCAGAAATTATTTACAAAATTATGTGGTGAATATGAATCATTTATTGAGGAACTTGCAGCAAACTTATTGTTGTGTCCCACACACGCCGAAGATCAAGTGCTCTAATCTACTCTAATACACATTGTTAAACTGCGCTCATCAATATCACTCGGTAAGTACGTCGCGGTCCCCATCCGACCATAACAGAATCTCTGCCATGACTGCCGTACAGTCGTGACAACTGTCGTGACCATAATTGCCCGCCTTTCTATTATCTCCAACTATTTACACACACTACACGACACCTCCCCCCTTACGTTTCAATACATAATCTTGCAGCTTGGTGGGCGCCTTCCTTACACTTCTTGACCGTCTAGTTTGCTGCGTTCTTCCCATTCTGTGTCCAATCCTTGAGATGGGTCTGGTCTTTGAGCTTGCTGCTGTTCAAATCCTCGAAAAGGAGAGCTGTGCTGGTGTGGTGTCGCTGCTCGGACTTTTGAAGAAGATAGTTTGTGATTTAAGTAATGAATAGTGTATTATGCCACAGTGTGAACTGTGCCCTGGCAATGAACAAGTTAGGGAAGTCATCAAGAAAGACATTGAAGCAATTGAAATCTGTCAAGAGGTCAAACAACTGATAGATGTCAACTTACAGAACTTGGAACTTTATGTGAAGAATTTTGTGATAATTTACTAGTAGGTCTTAAAGATTTAACTCCATTATTGTATTAAAAACAATGGTCACAATATCTGAATTCTCTAAAAGAAAACCTTCAAGAAATTGAGTGTATTATAATGGGTGACTTCTCAGAAAACGTGATACTTGTAATGCAAGACGAGATCCAAAGTTACCATTGGGTTAACTCTTGAGCCATTCTTCACCCTTTTGTCTTGTACTGTAAGTCTGGAGGTAGAATGGAAAGTGAAAGTAATTGTGTGAGCAGTGATTCTTTAGAGTATTGTATTGTACTTTTCAGAGGATTATCCTCCAGCATATAACTTGTCACCACACATTGGCATGGTTAGTCTTTTCAGGTGGCTCTGCAGCACACTATAAGAACGAGAAAAACTTTATCAGTCTTTGCCATCATGAAATAAACTTTGGTTTCAAAGCAGAGTGGCATTTCTTTGCTACTTCTCACGGTAAAGGCCCATGTGATGGTTTTGGTGGTGCGGTGGAGCGATTGGTGACTAAAGCATTTCTTCAGCGTACACTATCTAATCACATTGCAGCCCCCGTAGAAATGTATGATTTTTGAAAGTCACAAATGAAAGAAATCACTTTCTTTTACTGCACTGAAGACAATTAAAAGAAGCCAACAAATTCTTTAAGCCTCGATTTGACAGTGCTATTGAAGTTGAACAAACAAGATCCTTGCACAGTTTTATACCTGCAGATAATTTCACTCTTAAAGTTCAGAGGGAACTGATTTTAAAATAGTGCCCATCAGCAGAGAAATTCATCCTGTCGTACCATAGATGTTTGTTGTGTTTACAATAACAATTGGTTGTAACAGAAATTGTGTGTTTACATGGAACAAGAGCTAAATTACAATTTTTCCACACCCATGACCCAGGAACTTTTTACCAACTCTCATCAAAGTGACACTATGTGGAGGATGAAGCACTTCAACATAATCTCCCCACTAACTTAGAGCTTACAACTGCTATAATAAGAACACGCGTCTCCTTCAACATTTTGAACAGGTGCTCAATATATTTAATTTCACATTTTTTTAGTTTTGCTGATCAATAAGCATTTCAGTGTTATTTATTTAAAATTTCATCATTTTCTAGGCTCTGCAACTTTTTGCTGCTCAAAGTAATGAATCAAATATATTTCCCTTTAAAGAGTATATGAGGAGCTTTATGAGACATATTTGTTTAGATTTTTAAAGTTGGTCCTAAATTAAATTTTTTTGCCCAAAAAACCTCATTGTTAAAATTTTTTTTCTGATTTTTGGGATTTTTTTTACTGTATTGCTAGCACACAAAGTAAACATAGGGATGAATTAATGAAAAAAATCAAGTTGTTCTACAAAATCCTTCATTAAAAATTTTTAATTTTTAAATTGCCTAAAAATTTGATTTTTTTTTTAGTTAATTTCATACAGTCACAAAGTATTGAAGGGTGTAAAAATTTTCTTCTTTCAATAAGTCAAAAAAATGTACACTTTAATGAGCTTTCCAGTGACATATTTTAGAAAGTATTATTAAAAATTTGTGCTTTTCCTTATAAAGGATAGTTGAAAACACAATTGAAGTTTCAAGAGAAAAAAACACGCCACAAAAAATATTCAAATTTGTAGCTTATTTGTCATGGACTTGTCCAGCCAAAATATACCTAACCTAGAAATAAAAAATCCAGATCTTTAAATTCTGTAAAATAATTAGGAAAAGAAATATAAACATTAACATAAAAAATAGATACAAATAGCCAAATTTCCACAATGTTACAACTACTCCCGTAAAACAATGCAAAACCCATAAACTTACAGCACCGATCAGAGATTATGAGCTATTATACATAAACAGTTTACTGTAGACAGGCAATACTAAGAAGCTGCTAAACTTTTGCGATAGAGAGAGAACAAGCCCGTAAATGACTGTGAAGCACATGGTGTGAAATTTCAAGCACGCTACCATCCTGGCTGGCTTGAGCAAGGAACCAAGGTCTGAGCGCTGTGCAACACATGTTTGTTAGCTTCTATGAATTTCCGAGTGTAGTGTGAAGCAAGTATGGAAGAGAAGTAAAAAAAATATATTTGTATGTGACTCCTTAAAATATATTCGTAGATATCCAAGTTAAAAAACTATTTAATTATTAAAATAATTTCATGAAAATGAATTTGCAATAACATACAGTGCTCTTGGAGAAGGCTTGAACTACTGTTTGTGACTTGTTTGACGTTCCCTTTTGCTCTTCTCTCAGGACAGTAGGTGATGCTCCCCCCCCCCCCTTTAGTCAGAGCAATTTCCCCCCCAACCTATTGTGTTACTTGATCTAATTAATTGGTGGTGATGGTTGTGGGTGGACAGTAGAGAACAACCTGCACCCACCTGTGTAAGTTTGGGTGTTGTCAGCATTTCCTGGCCTCTACAGTTTGAAAGCAAAATGTGTGCTGCATCTTTATGAACCCTGTGCTGCCTTTGGGTTGTTGAGTCCCCTTCTGGCACAGATGCAGAGAGGTAGAAGTCGAGGCCACCAGAGAACTGGACATGGCAGCGAATCTGCACTTCTTCTGATTAGCAGAGGCAGTTTCTCCTGAAGTCCCTTAAGTGACCCTGACAGGAGACACAGAGGGTTTGAAGCCATCATTTAGAATGTTCAGCCTCTCAACTATTTGCAGGCCTCTTGGTTCAATGAGGTGCTGAGGCAGTGTCCACCGAAGGTCTGGCAACGCACTGAAAAGGGATGATTCCTTCATCCTCTTCCAGACACACACAGCGTGAGCTTAGTTGCTTTATTCATTTTTGAAAACAGACGAGGGCAGGTTAGGCGAGTTAAAATTTCAAGTTTACGGTGTTCAAAACTTAACCCGGGTGAAGTTTTTGAATTGTCCACTGACAGCCTCTCAGTCATCCCCTCAGTTGCGTGCTCTTGAGTAGGGTGAGTGGTGGTTAAGGCAAAAGTCACCACTCGGCACAATAAAAATGTAAACTTAACTAAAATCACGATGAGTGAAACTGATTGCACTGTGTTGAAAATATTGAAGAAACAAGCACAAAACTAATATTCTATACAAATATGCAGGATTTTTGGTAATTATAGGTACAAATGAAAGGGACGTGTCGAGGACCATGAAACAAGCAAATATGCTAATAAACGTTGGTCCGTAAAACAACGATTTTCCCGTTAAGACATATGGATACGTGTAAACATGGCAATGTCGCAACACTTTTTTTGTTTGAGGATATTTAAAAGCTTGGGTATATACCAGTCTTGTTGATAGTGTCCACGAGCTACAGGAACGCATTGTGGATGGTTGACACTGCATTTGGAATGCACCTGGAAATTTTTGAGCGTGTACTGGCATCAATGCTGAAGTCTGCCTTCACATGAACGGCGCCTATTTTGAACACTTATTGTAATGGCTACGTCCACATGCGCAGTATTTTGATGTTTTGATCCTCGGGAACACTGGTAAGATAGCGTTCCTGTCATAACACGTAATGTGTCGTATTGGGAAAACCATTGGTTTCCGGAACTATTTTTATTAGTAGTATTATTTGCTTGTTTCATCGTCCTCGACACACCCCTTTCATTTGAACCTATAATTGCTAAACATCTTTATAAAATGTCGGACTTTGTGTATGCCAAAATATTTTTCTTGTATGTGTATGCATTTTTTGGATTTCTGCCATCTCAAAACCCTGAACAACAGTCATGCCTTCATCAAGATCTTGATGATAAAACTTGCTCACAAGACTGAGATAACGTACCCTACTCCAGCAGATGAGTTTTTGAAAACACCTTTCGGAGTTAGTTTGTATGTACACAGCCCGTGTTCTTACCCAGTACCATACCTATAAGAATTGTCCTAGTGAAGCGAAGGTGAACAGTGAGTTGAAATGATATATGGTGCCACGCTAAGAGTAGTTGGTTGATCTCGGACTTCCCTGTTCATTCAGCTTATCAATGTGGGTTGCCCTCCCTGTCAGCTATCCCCAAACATAATTTACAAGCCTCTGCTAAGCCTAAACAGAACATAAACTAGACACTCCGCTAGGTGTTTGTTTTAAGTCTTGAGACTCCATTGTAGCCATGCATGGTAAGGTTTTGAGTCCAGTCTTATGTGAGACTCATAAACTGCAGTGCAACAATAGGCCAGGTGTTTTTAAGGCCTGCTGTCATTTGTATACACTATACAGAATTACTCTGTTGCAGTTTGAAGTGTGGTTTTTTAGTTTCACATTTGATAGTTGGCTTTGTTGCTGGAAATATTGATGAAGAAAACAGTTTTAGAATATTGTCAACTGTTGTGTGTTACTTTTTTTTAAAATATGGATGACACTTTTAATTTACGTGAGCTGTTATTTATTAGATTGGTTCATTTAAAAAGAAATAATTTTTTTTGTTAATTTTTTTAGGGTTTGAAGGACATCACATGAAAAAACAATGGCAACAGACCAGCAATTCACCCTTCGATGGAACAACTACACGAACAATTTACTTCAGGTAAAAGTATTATCTAATGAAAACGAATGTACTAAAACCTAAACACGTTTGAGGAGAAATTGTTAGTAACTTTCATCTCTGTAATCGTACAATTCACTACTTTTATTTTGTCAGTTATAATTTTAACGGAATTTTTTTTTTGTTGGTTTAGGTGATGTTAGATGGACAGTATTACTTAAGACATTTATGTGCCAGCTTCATCTTGTTCACTTGTACTCTAAGCGGGTTCCAAAGCCTGGAGCGGAAACAGGAACAGAAGATAGCAGCTGTAGGGACACTAGGTCATGCCAATTGCTACTAACATTTTGTTATGAATCAGCATGATTTACGAAACTAAATTAAAACTGAACTCGTATGAAACATAGTCATATATGCTCTGTTCCATAACCCAAGACCCAAATCCTGACACGTGAACCGTTAAGTATTGTGGGAGCAGATTTCAGCTAGCAGACTCTGTTATAGTCTTTATAGTGTAAATTTGCCTGATTTTGGCATTTGTTCTTCTGAGAAGAACGTCTGTAAACAGGTTTGCAGAGTAAGGATTATAAAAGGTTAATACAGTGAAATTGCCAGGCATTTTTCTCAGAAAAGAAACGTCAGTCAGACAAACTTACAGGTCTGTCACCTGTAATAGATTGCAGGGTCATTATAGCTGTTTCTCGTCACCCTAAATTTGACTCCTACATTTAGTAATACATATAGTAGTTTTGATTTACGTCTATAATAGAGGGGAGGAACATTACAGGGGTTTTGTCATCCAAAATTTGACTCCTACATTCAGTAATACACTTAGTTTTGACTCATATTATGGGAGGAACATTATAGGTATTTCTCGTCACCCTAAACTTGACTCCTACATCTTAGTAGTTTTGACTCAAATCTATAATATAGGGGAGGTACATTATAAGTGTTTCTCGTCACCGTAAATTTGACTCCTACATTCAATAATATAATATTTTTGAATCACATCCATAATAGAAGGGAGGAACATTTTAGGTGTTTCTCGTCACACTAAAATGGACTCTTACATTCAGTAATATAGTAGTTTTGACTCACATCTATAATGGAGGAGAGGAACATTTTCGGTGTTACTCGTCACAGTAAAATTGACTTCTATATTAATTAATATAGTAGTTTTGACTCACATCTGAAATAGAGGGGGAGAAACATTATAGGTGTTTCTTGTCACTCGAAATTTTACTGCTACATTAAATAATACACTAGTTTAGTCCTTCACATATAATAGAGGGGAGAGGCATTGTAAGTGTTTGACCCCAACCTAAGTTTGAATGTCTGCAACCAATAATACAGTTGTTATCGTACCTTCTCTGGCCCTAGCAAATCCTGACGCGTGAGCTTGCCAAGAGGGGTTAAGTAGGAGCGGAAGGTCAGAAACTGAACTAGGATGCAGGGCTCGGCCACCTTCTTCCCCCTTGTATTTGCTTTAGCCGCACGGATGTAAGACCTAATCAGGTAACAGCTAGGGCCAATTCACAGCAGTATCAAGGGATATGTGTCTGTTGTTTTCCAGGGGAGACGTGCAGGTGCAGTAATTTAATCATCAGGATGGCAACCCTTGGAACTAAAGGTTACCCTAGTAATTGAATATTGATGTAATTTTTAAGTGATAGTGTAGTTTATGTGCTTCACGCACAAGGCCTATGTCTACGTACACTAATCTTATTAAGGAAACAGTTTTCTAATTATTGTTTTGAATTTGGCCATTGCTAGTGCTGCCCGCATGCACATAATGGAGCGTGCAACGCTCATCCCAGTTCTTCAGCATTCACTGCGGCCAGTTGTATTTATGCGAGAGAACTACATACATGAGCTTAACTGATCATGGTCTTTCTACTAGTCTAATTTTATTCTGGAACTTTTTTAATTCTCCCTCCCTTGCATACACCATAACTGGGTCAGCAGTGCTTATTTTGCTGTTTTGATAAGCATCTAAATTTAACATTTAGCAGTCAGTTCAGGCGGTTGGTTTACTTTATTAATCAAATGGTCACGGGTTACCTCAACTTTGCAACTTTCTGGACATAAGTTTAATTTCTGTTTCCTCTCCCTTCGGGAGAAACTTTAACTTGTATATTCGTGTAAAGTCATGCACCTGTTGAAGAGCGCTGAGGAAAATGTAGAACGGCTATGTGAGTTTGTAACCTAATCGCTGTAGTATGAAAATGTGACTGAGTAAATGTCTGAAATGTAAGTTTCTTTCATTCCACAAGTGCTTGTGTGTGTGAGGACTGCTCCTGGCTTGGACAGGGAGCGAACGAGGGTAAGTAAGCATCGACACAGTTTTGAGGTACAGCCACGTGGGCCCTAAACTCCCATGAGATCCATGCTCCTGATTCAGCCGGGCATGTAGGTGAGTAGCGCCGATCACCAGTATTTTCACTATCACCTTCCATCTCAGGACAGCATGGTGTCACAGTATTTTTTCACTCTTTTATAATGGCAGGGAGAAACATTACAGGTGTTGACCCCACCCTAAGTTTGAATGCCTATATTCAATAATCTAGTTTTGTCTTTCCTCTTTAATTGAGGGGAGGGACATTATAAATTGTTCTCATCAGTTTAAATTTGACTCCTATGTTCAATAATAGTTTTTTCTTTAATCTTTAATAGAGAGGACAGCAATTATAGGTGTTTGACCCATAATGGAAGGGAGAAATGTTGTAGGTCTTTGATGTCACTCTTAAGTTTTGAATGCCTTTTTCAATAATACAATAGATTTGTCTCTCCTCTATACTAGTGGGGAGGGACATTATAGGTTTTTCTCACCCTAAATTTGATTCATACATTCAATAATAGAGTAGTTTGTCTCTCATCTATAATAGAGGGGACAGATGTTATAGGTGTTTGGCCCCACCCTATGTTTGAACCAATCTTACATTCAGTAATACAGTATTTTTATCCTTTCTGTATGAATGGAGGGGCATTATAGGTGTTTGACCCCACTCTAACTTTGAACTCTTTCATTCAAATAATACAATAATTTGGTCCCTGATTCGGAAACTTCTGGAACAATCTAGAAACTTCTAGAAGCATGTTACCTCTAGGCTCTAGCAGCAAATGCAAGTGAACACTGAAAATTAAAATTTGTTTAGCAAGAATTAAATCACTGTATAAAAATATTTGTAAGGAAATACATACAAACATTATCACCTTAGAAAGTACCATAAATGAAAAGACCAAATGATTGTAAAGTTAGAATACCTTCCCCTTCAGTTTGGCACAGATATTGCAGAAATTGCCTACAAATTGGAACCTAATAGTTGTTGCAAATGGTCTGTTGTCATTTCGCTGCAGCCTATACAGGGAGGTGGAAATTCTTCTTGAATTGTATACAGGATATCATGGTTGCTCGTGTCCTCAGATTCTGACATCATTAAGCATTCTTTAGTCATTGCCCCCATTTCCTCTTCCCCTTCGAGTACTCCAATTTCATTTCTGTTGTCTTATGTTGTTGGCACCACTGAGTGTTTAACCTGACTCCTGGAAGTCAATCCTGCTCATCTTCTCTGGGTTTTCCTCCTCTGTGGGAAGAATATCAGGACATCTTTCCATCTTCAAGGCCCTGCATTGGGCAGCCACTTGTTGTGGCCTTCCTCTGTCACCATGTTATCCACTTGGTCCTGTGCCGTTTATTAGTTGTATATTATTTGTATTTTTCCGGCACATGTGTTATTATTTCTAATATGAGAGTGAGTTATTAACTGGAATTAAAATTTATTTTTACGTCAAGGGTACTATGATTATTAATTTTCACACAGTTTTTCTCTGCTCGTTGTACTATTGTTTATTTTCACTTCTCCCAATCCAGCCAAAGTGACCACAGGCTTGGTTCACGGGACAGCTCGTCACGCCACTATCTGTCTGTAATACTATCCACAGGATACCCCATACGTGCTCCCACACGCTGTTCTCAGAGTGTTAGAGAGAGACCACGTCCTCCTTGCGCATCGCTAGGTTAGCGCGATTGGTGCATGGCTGCATTTTCAGCCCGCCTGCAGGCACAACAGATAACCTTTGCACCGCCTACCTTCCTCGCTCCATCGCATGCAGCATGCGCTTCACACAGAGAGTACTGCTCTGTCAGTACTTTTAAGCACTCCATGCGACATCTATCGGTGACTTTCTAAGCTTTTCAGCGTCACCACGCTCACCTCACTGCGCCTTTTGAACACCGTTGTATAAGAATCCACTCAACCAGCATGACGTACCTTGGTGTTGCTCCTAGTTATGTGGAGATACTAGTCTTCGGGACTTAGTACCCAAGATGTTGCTTTATTTCTATTCACGTCATGTAGCACAGTTACTAACTTTTGTTTTGTTTATGAGTGATTTTTAGGCATTTATGTGTTCTTCAAGATGCAAGCCATCGAGTCTACTATCCGTAGGTGAGTCTTCGCACCGCGTCCGCGCTTGTTAGGCCCTGTTTGTTTAGTTTAAAAAAACTAACATTAATTCTCCACTTCCCTTTTCATTTGTTATAGTGTAGGGTTCAAGTACAAAGAATAATACCCCTTTCATTTGTTATAGTGTAGGGTTCAAGTACAAAGAATAATACTTCAAGTTTAAGTTCAACCATTTCAAGAATCCTACTGTTCAATTACAATTTCAACTTCCACTTCAATAAGACTTCAATATTAGGCCTACTTCAAGTATGCCAGCGTTTCCGATAATTAAATGATTCGACTTTGCCATTTACTTTCGTCATGTCCTTTCTTTGAACGTCTACTCGTCGCTACGTTATACGTTCAGCTAAGTTCTACGTAGCCACATAAACTTTGATTGTGTTACGTACCAGTTTGTCATCCAGGACTTTTGTACTTTTATACCTATTTAAAATGGATCATTAATTTCTTTATTTATCAATATCATGTTTTCAAGTAAATAAATGTTAGTATGTACGTGGGTACCCATAGGAAAGTTTTTATATTTAAGAGGGTTTGCATAGCCCTGTATATTATATCAAGTCATAAATGCTTCAATATGCATTTGGTAATTTAATGTTTTCTTCTATTTTTAAACTGCCCAGTATTTTATGTAATAAATCATAACATTCACTCTGCCTCATATAAATGTTTTACTTAACAGCTCATCCTCTGGGAATTTATATATTTATTTATTTAGTCTGTAATGTTAGCTGTACATCAGCAGTCTTAGGCAACAGCCTATTTTGTGTACAGTCTTCCTGCCAGCACACATTTAAAGATTATATGTATCATAAATACGGTAGCAGACTATACTAAACCTTAATACAAGAGGGAGACGGGACAGTCCTTCACCACATTACTCCTTGTCTCCTCAATCACCTCTCTTCCTGTCTCCAGGCCGAGCCCACCCAAGCTACTGTCTGGCAACAAGAAGCCCCTGGTTGTTGCCCACATGCCTACAGTGTGGTTTGCCATCGATAGTATCTATGATGATGTGGCATGTGATAATGTTTCCACCTATGGGGTTCTGTCTTGGGTATGACGGAAGAGAATGATGATCAGAGCTGGGGTTCACATTGGTAGGCTGTGTGGTATACTGTCAGCCATCATACCCGGCAGAGGCTCTAGACCCACCACAGTTGAGTGCAGGCAAGACAAAGTTGCCTGTGTCCACCTAGATAGACAAAACAGAGCGGGTGTCTGCCTGAGGTGCTTATGATAATGCACTCATTGGAGTAAGGTACCATTAGGTTATTTTAGTCATGTAGCCAGGTTTTGTTGATTTACCAGGGGCTTTATGCTCGAGTTTTCATTCGCAAGGGAGTTAGAAGCAGAGTGGTCGTTTTCAGGTCATAGAGATTGTTTTATCGTTTGGCAATGAATTCTTTTAACTTAAAATTAAAAAAACCTTTCTCCATGACCTAAGAAACACCTTTCGGCTTCCAAATCACGTGTGACTGAAAACTCCAGCATAGGTCCCCAGGATTTTGATAACAACCTTAATGCTATTCAAGGTTTTAAAATTAAGGTAATCCAAAAAAAAAGTACATATCGTCGGCTTAGTGGAAAAAGTTGGTAAGTCCAGTTTATGAAATATGGACTTACCAACTTTTTCCACTAAGCAGACGATATTGTGTACATGATAAATATTTATTTAAGTGCTACATCCACAGTGTATACTTTACATGTGTTATATTTATAATTAATCACAATATTAGTTTTAGTAGTTGACAGAGAGGCCAATAATTGAAATTTAGAACATGGGTGAACTTATCTGGGGTAAAATTTTAAATACCATAAACTTGAAATTTTGGCTGACATACCCAACCCTTGTGGAATTTCATAAGCACCTCTGGAAACCCTTCAGGCAAGCAAAGTAGTCACCAGACTAGAGCTTGGTGAGCTACTCGAGTGCCCACATATACAGTACTCTGGACGGTGTTAGTGGATCGGCCCTTGGGGTCAGCCTCCCTTATGCCAAAATATCCTGCTGTAACTTATAGTGATTCCCAGATGAACTACAAGTGAGAGAATTCTACATACTATTGAATGAAGAACACATCTCGTTTTCAGGCTTTCTCTTGGTTGGGTAAGGGGCTGCAGTGGTCGAGGTGGGAATTGTGCCGGACGATGCCGTTGGTCTGTGACTTTTCTCAGGGATCTCCCGTTTCCCCCGCCCCCTCAGTCCGGTGCCGCTCCACACTCCCCTTGTGTCAACCCTCACCAGCGCTGAGGATCTCGATGTTGGGCGCTGACCAAAATCTCTTTCACTCACTCTTGGTTGGGCAACTATGATCACCATTGCCCTCCCACTCCCGTTACAGCCAGCATTCACTACCGGCCTCTGCTATTTCTACTACTTGTAGATGCGCCCATCTACACTATCGCTGCATTTGATGCAGACTCGTATCTAACCAAGACTAAGAGTTCTCCACAATGCTAATTTTGACACTCTTTGAGTTCCTTTTATCCACTTATCTTTTAGTGTATTTTTAATAACAGCTCTTATGTAACAGTCTTGCGAAGTTGCCAGATTCCTGCAATTGTGTCCTATGGAAATAATGTCAAAAATTGTTATGAGGGCTTTCAATTGTTGAGGATAGTAGGAAGTACTGTAGATAATTACAATTGTCATAGATGTTGCTGTTATTATTCCATGCATGGATAATCAAAGCTGGATTTTGATTTGTTGGGAAGATGCCGCTAGTCTTACTAACTACATAATACTATTACAATACGGTGCACAAGTACTTACAGAGTAGTACTCGTTGATAGAACACACACAAGAAAGGGCAAACACATTTTATGCGGAAACACGGAGGCTTACAACATTTCACCAGCCGGGGCAGCTTCTTCAGGCGGCGAGTGGAAGCACACTGATCTCTATTGTTCAGCGGAGGTTTGTAATCAGTGCATAATCAGTGCAAATAGCTTTAGGTGTGGCGGGAAGTTTGAAAGTGGGAAGAGAGGTTATCTGATGTTGAGGCCAGGTGGCTGTCTGGATTTGGTGATATATTGGAGAGCCATTTCTTAGCGGCTCAACTCAGCACTGTTGTTCTGCTGAGGTAGAGCCCTCACCACTCTGGTAGTGTAGCAAGATTCAAAACTGGATTGATGTGATGTAGCATGTGCTGCAATTGGCTTTTCATGTGGGTCAACAAACATCCTAGCCAAGGCTTATTTCGTATCAGCTCTGTGGCCTTTCATCCTTCGTCTAAGGGTGTTGGTGTTCAGGCCGATATACTCTGCATTGCATTCCAGAGTGGTGAGGTCTCTACCTCAGCAGAACAACAGTGCTGAGTTGAGCCGCTGGAAACTGGCTCTCCAATATATCATCTAATCCAGACAGCCACCTGGCCTCAACATCAGATAACCTCTCTTCCCACTTTCAAACTTCCCGCCACACCTAGTGCTTTGTGCACTGATAATGCACTGATTACCAACCTCCGCTGAACAATAGACATCAGTGTGCTTCCACTCGCCGCCTGAAGAAGTCGGTCCGGCCGGCGATACGTCACAAGGCTCCGCGATTCCGCGGAAAATCTGTTCGTCCTTTCCTGTGTGTGTTCTATCAATGAGTACCACTCTGTAAATACTTGTGCACCGTATTGTAATAGTATTATGTAATTACGAAGCTGGATTTTATGTAAGTTAGCTATACATGAACAATTATAAATAGATGTCATAAAGTACAATATTGTTTGTTTATTGTGTGTTGTGCTGGTTGCAGGTATTCATGGAGCAGCTCAAGTGTGAGAGCATGGTGGACTGTACTCTGTCAGCTCAGGGGCAGTTTCTCAAAGCACACAAGATGGTTCTGTCTGCCTGTAGTCCATACTTCCAGGTACGTAACTACTTTGTCTTGTCAGGTGCGACATACTCATGACTGCCAACATGGCAAACTTTTTTTCCTTCTACTTTAAAGAGATTCTGATGAAGAATGGCCCAAATCTTTGGTGAGAAACAGTATCAGTCGAGTATCAGTCCATATCCTTTTTCATGAATTGTTGTTAGTATCAAGTCAGAAACATGCAAATTTATACAATTTGTTTACAAATCAGAGAAATAAAGTAAAGTAAACATGAAACTAAGATGGATGGGTAATGGTGAGAAATACAAAGCCCCCATTTGAAATATTTTCAAAAGAATGCCAGATAAACTGTTTGCAAAATGCAAGACTTGCTCTATTGTACCTACTCAAAATGAGTGTTGGTTGTACACCTGGCCTTCAGAAGCACATTGCATAGCTTGACACACTAGGCCTACTGTTTCAGTATTTATGTTGTGTTTATAAAAATATTTGTTAAATGTTAACAGTATGTAATGTTGACTATAGAAACATTTTTATTACTAAACTATACCTATAAAATCAGTAGTTTGGCCGGTACGCGATTAGTAGCTCTGACTATTTTTAATATTTACAGCAGAATAACAACACACGTAAATAGCATGGATAACTGTATTATTTGTACTACTTACTTAGCTACATTTTTCTGTATTTTGGTTAGAAGATGAATTTTTTGAAAACTGAACTAAGTTACTTTATTCAGTTAATGAACTGCATACACAGCATTTAAGGGGCCACCCTGCGTGTGCTTCAACAGTGACTGAATTCCTTGTGGAATTGGATGTGTTTACCTTTGTTTGCCAGTTGTAAACAAAGTCCTTTTGTTTGTTTACTTGTCTGTTTGTGTGTATTATCTGGTTTTCTGTGTCACACTATTTGCTGTGATGGCGTATGCCCAAAATCCCGTTTTATTTTGTAACTTGCCTCCATTGCAATAGGCCTAATTGTTAAAAAAAAAATAACCTAGCTAACTTAACATAACCAAATAAAATTTTTTTTGTACGTAGGACTACTTCTAACATCTATAGAAACAATTATTCGGTAATAACTATATCTCTAAAATCAATAGTTTTGCCGGTACACAGTGAGTAGTGAATATTTACTGACATTAGTTAAAGGCCCTCTATATGGGCGAAGAAACTTTTTTAGGTTACATTACAAAATACCAAATGTACACTATTCGAAAATCACAAAATAGAAACACATCTTTGACATTAAAAACCATAGGTAACTTATTTACCATAAATAAGCTGGTATGGTCACCATGTAAAGCCCTGTAGGAGAAAGAATAAAGTAAGGCATGGCATGACAGTTGAGTGGTTTGTGCTTATATGTGATACTGTCTTACTTATGCATCCTTTCTGCTGCATTAATTATTTGGCCTTAGTAAATATAAACAAATATTACTCAATTGTGTAAAGTTGAAGCAGCCCTACTTAAGAAAAACATTTTGTTAGGTTATTTCATGTTAGTTTAGCTTAAGGCCTTGTTACAGAGTTTTGTAGTGATTTGGAAAATATTTTTTTTTTATTGCTACCTAATACTCCTATCAAAATTTCGCTGCTCAGTTTTGACACTTATGTGTTATAATTTGTAGCTGAATTTTTTGTAGAATTATACTGAACAGTTTTTTAGATTCCATTACCCAAATTACCACGTTTTTCGTCGTGAAAATAAGCAAAAATGAAGGAAATTATTTTTTTGATGGCGAATGGTACATTGTTTTAAAAAACCCGTCCACAGTATTGTGCATCGTGTGATTGCACATTGACTCAGTTTTTTTCAAAACTTTTGGTTAAAAAATATTTTAGTTATTGGCACCAGTCTGAAAAAAACTCGGGAACAATCCCTTAAGACTTGGCATCAGTCGCCATATTGAAATATTTTATTTTTCGCTCCTATGAAATTCTGAGAAGAAAAATGTGGAATTTGTTATTATAATATCAGTTCTATTTCCGTTGCTGTGCAATAAGATCATCACAGTTGAACTTTTAACGTACATTATAGTCACAATCAGTCAAGCAATTTTTTTTATGTTCTTCATTTTTTATATGACTGATTGAAGCTTAAACATATGTTAAAAGTTTGACTGCAATGCTTTTATTGTAGCGCAGGGTAAATAGAATTTATATTATAATAGCGATATTCACATTTTTTTTCTCAGAACTTCATAAGAGCGAAAATAAAATAATAATTCAATATGGCGACTGATGCCGAGTCTTAAGTTATATTGGGTAAGGTAACTTAAACTAATGTGTTGTTGTGTTATCTAACCCAAACTAACCTAACATTAGGTTAGGTCACGTTAGGTTACCAACTTAAACTACTCTATAGAAAGTATTTGGGATATGAAAATATAAGCCAGAGTTACTTAACTAATACTGGATAAGTTAAAGCTTTACTTACAGTAATATAATGTAATTTTAACAAGCCATGTATACCATTTTATTACAGGATGCTATTTAAATTTAGCAATATTGCTTTGAGTAGATTGGTTATATAGCACGTGTATTATATGTTTTCCCTTCTCAGGACCTGTTTAAAAACCATCAGAACTCAAACCCAGTCATCATTTTCAATGGAATCAACTTCCTGGACTTAAAGCTTGTGGTGGAGTTCATGTATCAAGGTGAAATAAAGGTGAGTGGTTCACCAAAGCCTCTTAACTAGTTGTGAAGTACGTATTTTATTATACTACTTGTAATCATAAAAAAATTGCAGTTACAACAAATTGTTTGTTGAGCTTTGGGTCAGTTTAAGAGCCAGGAACCCCAGGAGCCTACAAATTGGTTACTGTAAAACAGGGTAAACAGGAACAAAACTAGAAACAAATTCCTAGCTTATGCCTTTTCTTCCGAGACATTACTATATTAAACTGTTTTTACATGCCTAACAAAACCCAGTTTTTTTAAACATGGTTTGTGCTGATAATTTGGCTGCAAGTTTTTGTTTCTTTTCACCCCAGCATTAGCGTTCCTATTAGCCCAATTTTACTGTTGCTGTATTTGTCTGCAAACGAACAACTTAGCTTGACAGAAAATTTTCAGTAAATATGTAACAGTATCTTTTGTTTCGTGAATCTCAAAACTAATTGCTGTAATTAGCAGTGAAGCGTGTCAGCCCACAGTTTAATATACGTATATGCCTGTCACAATAGTGTTAGTACAAAAAAAATATTTATCTTCTGTTAAAATCATTGGTTGTTACTGAATACACTTAGCAATATTGACAACAGAATCTTTCCATTTGTATTTAGGCAGGGGTTGTCAGTTGATCGTAACCAGTTTCGCTGAAAATATATGTGTGTTTGTCATTCTAACATAGAGAGACATACTATATGTATTTCACAAAAAAAATATACAGAGATATAGGTAATCTCTCAGAAATGTAGTTAAAATAGAAAAGTAAAGAAAACATGTATAACATCAAATTGTGAAACACATGTTCCTAAGAATCTGTAAGAGCTAGAAGGGTAAGATTTAATGTTAAATAGCTATTCGAATAAAGTATTTTTTAAAGTCATGCAACGTTGAAAATGTGTTACAGTTAAGAATAAAAAATTTACAAAAAATTCATACATGTGTTTTGTTTAAAGCATTTCTAAGAGTCATTTATTTATATGTACTTTTTTTTTAAATACACAGGTGTTATGATTAAAAATACAAAATGTATAAAAATGCATACATTTTTGTGTTTTTTAATGCATTTTTAAGTCTCATTTATGTATATGTATATATATGTATTTAATACAAAGGTTCGTTAGTAACACCCTTAGTACTACTCAGTGCCTGTTGTATTTTTTCTGTCTGCCAAAGTGCCTTATGTTTCAAGAAAATATGGATGTTTCCTGTTCTTTATCATATTTTTATTAAAAAGTTTGTTTAAGGAACATCAGTACCACATTTTTTTTAATTTGCTCCTGTATAACTCAAGAAAAATGTAAACAAAAAATGTACAGTACATGTTACTGTATGTAGCATACAAACTACAGCACCATACATTCTGGTTGTGACAGTACGTTAAATTATAGTAGTTTATGTGGTAGGGACGGGTTTGGCTGGAACTGCAAAGAGTATAAATGTGCTTAGTACAGTAGACCATAATTTTACGTATACTCGCGATTCTGTTCATCACTTTCGTAAAATTGCTACATTCATAAAATCATAAAAGTCAATTTTGACCCCTATCCCAAAATTAAATTTTAAATTGTAATTTTTTCTGCAAATGACCTCTAGTCTGGCTCCAATCTTCCTGCTGTTTTCCTGGAAAAAAATTATATTAATCAAAATATAAATTTATATCAATAGCTAGACTTCTTCCGATCAAAAGCATACAGTTGAAGGGGGGATATGACTTACCCTTGTCCCAAAATGTAAGAACACCAAGCAACAAGTGCTTTTTCACAAGTTTATGGTCATACTTCTGTAGTGTTTAAAAGAAAAATAAGTTATATATTCTAGACCCTCGATTTTACGAATACTTACGGTTCCTCTCATTGCATTCGTAAATTCGATAGCAGCTTATTTTGGCCCCTCCTCTTCCCCTCCTCGACCTTAACAGAAAATTTTAAAATTGCATTGTTTCTGTTAAGTGTCTAGTCGGGGCCTGGCTTCTGTAGCGTTTTGCGGGGAATTAATTAACGTAATAATGTAAACAATTGATATCAGTAGCCAGATGTCACACTGTTGAGCGGTAGATATGACCGACCCTTGTCCCCAAAAAATGAGAAAATCGAGATTCCCAGTGCCATCTCTCGTGTGAATAGCCCGACTTCCGTAGCATTTAACGGAAAAATAAAGCAAGTGATAGTTGAAATTTAAATTTATATCAATAGGCAGACTTCTTACGATCAAAAGAACACCGTTAAACAATAGATATGAGTACACGTATATGACTGACCGTCTAAAAAAAAATGAGAAAACCGAGTTGCAGAGTGCCTTCTTGCGAATGAATAGCCCGATTTGCATAGCATTTAAGGGGAAAAAAAGTAGGCATTCCTTACTAGCACAATGCCCTTGTAAATTATTCACCAAAGTAAGAAGGAAAAAACTGATGTATTTATTCATTGCGCAGTTTTATATAACTTTAACGTCAAAACAATCCCTAGACGTTTGATGAATTGTACATAAACGTAGGTAAGTAGCGTGCAGAGCGGACAGATAGCGTAACTGTATAAACGTTCACAAGATGGGGGATAGATAGCGGCACCGTAGCATATACCGACGTTCAATATTCCAAAAACACCATTTTGTGATGTTCTTACCTAAAATCGTCGAGAATTAAATGTATAAGTGGTTGCAAATAATCACTTTCACAGCCAGTATGTGTGGTAAAAATAAATTATGAGTTCCGGGATTACGTAATACACGAACGTGTATTTATTTTTCAAGTTCGACATACCCGGAGACAAATGTTTCTACACGCGGCTAATAGGTAGCGCTATTATCGTGCTCACTTGTGAAATGCACAGCTTTGTTTAGGCGGTCTACACCTAGCTGCAACTTTTACAACTTCTACACCCAAACTGCAACTTCGCGTTTTTCTTGCCAGAAGTGACATTCTGTTTGTTACAACCAAAGCATTCAGGCGGCGGGTGTAACTACAACTTCCACACCAGGGTGCTACACCTTCTACACCTCCTCTGCAAGGTGGAGTAGTTTGGGTGTAGAAGTTGTATACAGAAATTCGGCGCTATTTTCGAAACGTGTTACAAGTGGCTGTGTTGTATTGAGAATTTGGCTTACAGTTTTGAATCAGAACATCTGCTGTATAGAAAAAATTGTATTCAGTTTCATATGGGAGGTGTGTAAGATAAAATTGCTATTTGTATCACTATTTTTAGTAATGTTTTGTGGGTTATGTTACTACTTGTTATGAATATAATTATATCAGCTCGTAAAACTAATATAATTAATTTAACAATGGACATTCTGTTTCCAGTAGAACTTCCTGTTATGTGACGTATGAAATGAGCTGTATTAAGGCTATACATTAAGGTTATAGGAACAAAATGTCATTTTATTCAAATTCGTAATTCATGCAAAACACTGTACATAATTGCTAAAATAGGTGGTGTAACAGAACGTTTATCATCGGATTCTTCACTCGCGTCTACCTTTTTCTGCATTCAAATATTTCACAGTACTATTTATGTTTACTGTCATGTCACTAACACAGAAAATAAACAAAACAATTCACACTCAACTACACTTAAGGCGTTCAGGCGGACTTTCTCAGGGTGGCGAGCGACCGGGAAAACTGGGAAAAGTCAGGGAATTTAAGACGTCTGGAGAAGTCAGGGAAAAGTCAGGGAATTCTCTAAAAAAAACCTGGAGTTTCCAAATTTGGTAAACGAACATTTCCGCGAACACAACGTACAATTTTCTTGGTATGTATACCAATTTTCTAGTTCCATAATATCTTTTCGTACAGATATTATAGTTTTGTGGAACAGTGGATTTTACGCATTGTACCAGTTTTTCGTCTCAAATACGATTTTTTTGGCATTTTGTACCAGAATTTTCAGTGGTTCCCTCCAGTGTTGCCAGACCAATGGTTTCCCTGATCTTGTGTTGTGTTTTCAAGTTTCTGCAGTGTTAAAAAATTACTCTCTCGTGGTTTTTTCTTGCGTACTGTTTGCAAAATGCCGTAAATTGTAAAGAATTTTTAGTTATTGATGTGGGTTTTAAACAGTTGTGGTGTTTTTCCCCAAGAGTTCGTAGTAGAAATTTAACATGGAGACTTGGCAACATAGGATTCTCAGTTCTCTTTTGTTCTTTCCATGCGGCATGCTTATATGTTCGTTGTCGGTTGTTTATTGTTTACTTAGCGTGGCGCAAATATTTTTTTCTATGGTTCGTGCGAGTAATAATATCTTTTGATAATGTCTGAATTCCGTGGATTTACATTTAAATTGTATTTTATTTACCGTACCGCGTAATGTAGGAACACACCTGAAATTTTTGGCTTGTGCAGTGACAAAGGTGTATTAAAAAGTTACAGCATAGCGTGATTACGTGTGTGTTTATGAAAATTTTTAAGTGCATTAAAAATATCTGGAAATGTATGTCCAATGAGTGTTATATTTCCACAACGTAATTAATTTAGGGAAGACAGTCATGACAGGAATAAACAGAGCTATGGTTAACCGATCATACTATTATTAAATGAATCGCGAAGATCATGATGATAACTCTGCAAAGTGCTATTCGTGCAATGTAAATTTTTCTTTAAGTAACATGTGCCGGCGTTCCGTTATGAGCCACATTGAACAGGGTGGCCACCCACATGGAAAACCTGGAATTATCAGAGAAATTGTGATCACCTGGAAATATCAGCGAAATGTCAGGGAATTTTTGGTTCATCTGAGACATTTCAGGGAATTTTCTTACCACATTCTTTTTGAGCTTCCACAAAAACCATAGGAATAAATACAGTATAATGGAGTTTTGAGAGCATTATAAAATTTTTATTGAAAAATTTAGCATTATGTAGGTATAATTATACTCCATTGTCAAGTTCGTAGTTATTTCTGCTGAATGTTTTGTCAACTTCACTGACTGTATTGTCAGAAAGGACGTAAAATATTTATCTTTATTGGAAAATGTGCTGAATAAAATGTTGAATTGTTGTTTTCATGCTTGTAAAATCAGGGAAATTTTTGGTTTTCTATCAGGGAAATCAGGAAATTTTCATTGTTGCAATGAGTGGCCACTCTGTTGAAAGCAGAAAACCCTAAGTAGGCTGAGAGTTTAAACTGTGAAGGTAGGCCTAGATGCTTTTTTTTCAAATCTGTACTATGTGAAACAACAATGTTTCCAAATTAGTATAACAGCAAATAAACTTCAGTTACAGCGAGATAAGATAGGTTTTTACATCATGTTTGGTCTTGCGTCATATTTCATGGATGAAATGAGTTAATTGCTAGAGGGGAAGAAAGTTGTGGTTTGTTTTGACGAATCATTGAACAAAGTTTCTCAAAAACAACAGGTGCACATTACAGTATGTTTTTTCAGATTCAAAGAGTGATGGTGTATCGACAAGGTATTACACAATTGTTTTAGGCCACTTATTATATGCTTTTAATTCTGGTATCGAGAGATTTTCTCTCCATAACTTCACAACAACAGCATTTTAAAAGTGGAAAGTGAATTGACATAAGTAAAAATGGTTGTATTTGAATATTCCAATTACTTTGTTGCTTTGTAAATAATGAAGATATGATAGGATTCCTGCTAGGTGAAGTTATGTTGTTTAGTAGTGTTCAGCTTCACAAAAAAATGTAAATATTAAGTATCACTACTCATCGTGTACTGGCCAAACTATTGATTTTAGACGTATAGTTTATTATAAAAAATGTTTCTACAGACATAAGTAGTCCTACAAAATTTTTTTGTTATGTTAGGTTTAAGTTAAATTAGGTTACAAACATTAAATTAGGTCAGGTTAGTTTCCCTTACCTAAACTAGGCAACCTAACAAAAAGTTTTACGTAAGGCTTTTAGAGACATTAGAAGTAGTCCTACATAAAAAAATTTATACCTAACCAAACAACCTAACTTAACCTAACCTAGCAAAAGAGTTTTTTACGTAGGACTACTTATGCCCCTAAAAACATTTTTCATAAATAAACTATATGTCTAAAATCAATATGTAGTTTTGCTGGTACACGATGAGTAGCGATTCTTAATATTTACAAAAAAAATTTGTCGCGATTATACAACCTGGTTAATTTTATTGATATTTTGTTGGTCAGGAAAATAAGAGCAGCTGACCTGGAAAAGTCAGAGAAATTTTTTTACAGTTGTTTCTAGCCACCCTGTCTGCACGTCCTACACAATTGATCTCTGGCCATCTACACCCAGTTATACTTCTGAGTGTAGAAGTTGTAAAAGGTACAACTTGCCTGAACAAAGTTCACGTTTTACGACACGCAGTAACGCATCGTTTAAGCAAATTATGTGCCAAGTTAATAATTTTAAGTACGTATGGTGTTAACCCAAAAAAAAAATAATATCACACTATTATGCATGGGGTTTGTGTAAAAAAGTAAATGCATTCGGCGCGAGGCGAGAGAGATATAAGACGACGTGAAACAGCCTAGAAGGAAGCTGTACTATAGTTAAATGAGCAAGTGTGCATGCGCTGGAACTTTGCAGCTATAGTACGACCTCAATATAGATCCTAATACGTCGTAGTTGATGGAGACAGGCCAGCCGGCTTGGCACAGGCGGCAGCGGCGCCGCACAGTTTTCAAACTGTCACTGCCTCGTTTTTTAATGGATGTTCACTATTTTTGTTTTATTTTTAACATTGTGATTTACCAAGTAATAACTTCAACTCTACAATTCATATTTTAATGCTGTGAATTAGATAATGTATGTTTTATTCATTGTCAATGTAATTCCTTACAATTTTTTTTTTTGTCGTAGAATTTTGTTATTTTTTGAGGGTTCCTGACATTGTATTTGTAGAATCGCTACCTTCCTTAAGTCCAGGGTTCGTAAAATCGGGGGTCTAGTGTAGTATACATTAGTTGAAATATAAATTTATGTTGATAGACAGACGTCTTTTGATTAAACGCATGCTTCTGAATGGGAGATATGACCAACCCATGTCCAAAAATAATAAGATAATCAAGTTTCCGAGTGCCTTCTCTGGATATCAAAGTCCATTTATAATTTTTTTAAAAGAAAACCAGATAATAGTTTAGTGAAATAATAATTTATATCGGTATACAGAAGTCTTAAGAACGAAAATATACTGTACATGACATTGGTAGCTACAATCTCCCATTGTCACAAAAATAAATTTTAATGCAATGGTGAGCATTTACTAGGACATGCATTTGTAGCTAGCACAATACCCATAAGTAAATATTCACAAGAGTAAAAAAGTAAAAGTAGATGCATTTATTCATTTCACTGTTTTATACAACTTTGGTATTAACTAAAGTATCGTCAAAACAATCCCTAAACGTTTTATATCAAGTTAATCAAGTTAATTAGTAAAAAAAGCACAAATGATTGTACATAACTTTAGGAAGGAGTAGCATACAAGATGGTCGATAGATAGCGCCATGCTACAACATTTATTGACACTCAACTAGACAAAAACATCATTTTGTGATGTCCGTACATAAAATCGTAAAAAATTACATATATAAATGGTTGCAAGAAATCGCTATCACTGCCAGTTTGTGGCATAAAAAGTAAATTAGGAGTTTGATGAGTACACAATTCTTGATCTTCTAATTTATTTCCAAAAATTGGCATAACAATGGCAGCAAAAAAGTTTCATATACTGGTAGGTAACATAATCATCATCCTTTCCAGTGATGTGAAATGCACATTTATTGAAATGCATTGCTCAGACCAAATTATATGCATAAAGTTAATTGTTTTAACTATGTACTGTGCACTGCAATAATAATGTAATAATAAAGTACCGTATACATGACTGTAATTTGTAGTCACTTTATTTTCGTGCAAGTAGTACATTGTGCTAGGCCCAAGTGAAATGTCAGTGTGTTCATCAGGGGCCACACAAACATTAGTTCCAGCCCAGTGAGAGTGGCATGGACTCGCGAATTTAAGTTCCATCAAAGAATGTAACTGTGCGCTTGTCCTTGAGCAAGGTGTTGATTACTAGCAGAGGGAGGGATGAAGACGCTGCTCAACCATAGAAGGAGGCGGGAGGGTAGTCAGAATGCAGACAAGGGGATGTCATGCACGCGATGCCTGCCTGTTTGCAATGCTCACGCTCCGTTGTCTTGGTTCACACGCAGGTTTGAGGCTACAGCTAAGCCCTCTCTTATTCACATGTTCGTGCAAACCCCATGCATCATAACTATGAATGTTCCCGTTTACAAATTGCAGCGTTTGTTCTTACGCTTCACTGTGAGTAATGTTCCATTTGAGTTGAACAATGGATTTTGAAAATGCTGTGTTAGTGCGATAGCGAACTTGTTAATAAAAAAGGCGTAACGTGTTGAGGGCCGCATGCAAGTCGCATGTGAAAATACACATTAAGTGATTGGCTGTTATTTGGTTTAGTTTGATAGTGTGATGCAGCAGCCGTCTACCTGCTGTACCTAAAGAAGCTGTGGCGGGTGAGTGACTGCGAGACAACGCTGAGGCGACCGAATTGTGATGTTATGTATTCAGTTCATTTTGATGTGATCAACATACTTCTTGGCTATCATTGAAAAGAATACATGCTAACCTGCTAAAATAAACTATCTAATAATTATAACAAATTTTTTCATGTTAAATAGGCATCTACTCAATTTTAATGACATTTTGGCCAATTTTTTGGATTTTAGGCATCAACATTAGCCCAATTCGGTAACAACGAGGACCAAAACCGTTGCATATCATTATAATTTGTGAATATTGCAATAAGACCAAGAAAGTAAAACTTTTATAACCAATCAATTAAAGATATGTATTTATGAAAGAACAAAGCTCACAGATCAAAAAAGTTTTCTGAGTTCTATTCTTTGCACTCTAAATAGGTTAAATATCAGCTGATTCAAAACACATGTGTGTTTATGGTTTGTTATTTTGGAAAATATTGTTGG
Organism: Medauroidea extradentata; assembly: GCA_003012365.1. Lineage (NCBI taxonomy): Eukaryota > Metazoa > Arthropoda > Insecta > Phasmatodea > Phasmatidae > Medauroidea > Medauroidea extradentata. The sequence goes on from PNEQ01119275.1 coordinate 32,181, forward strand.
GGAAAAATTGGTGAAAAAAAAACTTTCCTTGAGGTGTATGTGGCTGTTTGTGGCTACCGGAACGAGATGTTGCCTCAACCCTGAATTGGTCGCGGAGCAGTTGCTGACCGAGCACTTCTTCACTAGCGCCAAGGAGACAAAATGTTACCCTGTGTGATTTTTTCATGTGGGGGTACATAAAGGATCTTGTATTTATTCTACCATTGCTGAACTCAAAACAAGTTTGAGTATCGCGTCAATGTGGTTCGTGCAGCTTGTGGCGGTCACATAGAACATTTATAAAGGTATGGTACAAAAACTTCATCGTTCCACGGTTCAATTCAGTGGTCACACAACATCATAATTTGTTTGATTGTTATAATATAGATCTTCAAATTTGGAGTATTCTTTTTTACTCCTCCTGTATATTGTAATCTGGTAATCACATCTGCGTTTGGCTAGGATGATTCACAAACTTGAAACTGTCTGTGTGATTCTGCACACATAAACTGTGACAGAAAGTAATTTTCTTAAAAAGAATATATGTACGTATACAGTATTCATTTGGGAAATTTGTTTTATGCTGAACAAATTGACAGGTGTACAAAAAATGCCCCCATTAGTTCAGTTTTGCAAGTGTTTGCAGTGCCACCCGCTAGAGGGTACCACTTGTCCCAACTACTAAAATGTTTCATTTTCCACGGTTAGAGTCTCAATTCTGTATCAGACTCCATTTTCTATGTATGTGGTGACTCTTGTTTATTTCTATGTGAAACTAAGCAACAAACACTGAAGTGACCTTTTAAGAGAACTGTTGTATAGATATTTTGTGCTTTCATTTCTGTTATTTTCATTACTTATTATCATGTCCAAATGAAATGTTAACTGGTTAACTAAATACATATGTATACTTAGAAACAGAAATGTCAAGAAACACAACAAATCAGTGAAACTGGCAAAGTGATTTCATCTCGAGATAAACTTTGATTTGGTAATGTAGAATGTGGTTTGTTTCCAGTAGATGCTGTGTATTTTCCTGCCCGAGGTAATTTTCTTGTGGGGCAAAAGTTGTATCATTATAATTTAGGTTCGTCTAAATTTTTGTCTCCCTGTCAAATTTAAGTCCATATTAACAGTGTGAATAAATAACTTTTGTGTGAAAAATTGGAATGTGAATTACAGGCTACAGATTTTATTCACTGCTACAAGTGGCGTTAATCTCTAGGTATACAAGAAAACACTGACTTATGTATAAACCTGCAGTCCAAACTGCTGGATCTAGAAGTGTGAAATTTTTTGTCTGGGTTCTATTTAGGTCATAGGCTAGCACTAAGATGGGACTTTTGGAATTTGTCCCCTAAGGGGGTAAAAAGGGTTTAAATGTGTTTTATAAGGTTCGTCAACATAGCTCGAACCCGATGGCCTATCATCGTAACTTTTACTTCAGTGGGGTCAGTCATAAAAATCATATTGCCCAATTTAAGGGTTTTTTGAAATTCAACCTTTAAGGGGGTGAAAAGACATAGAATGTGTTTTAGATTAACGTGTGCCTAGCACACCCTCCCACTAGTACGTCTGCCACACTGTACTCGTTTAGTATGGCTTACACTCAGTGCGTGTCGTAAATAATAAATATTGACTTTAAAAATAAATTCTTTAATTACTATGTTTTTCAAGTGTCTAATAATTGTTCCAATGTTTTTCAAAATGTTAATATTTGTCGTTCATTTTCAATCGCCATTATTCAGTTACATCAGCTATGCTATGTGTATTGTATCCTTCCGCTTGAACATGGTGCAACAGGAACAATACTCCAAGATAAAACATTCCAAAAATTACCAGTAATGTTTTAATAGGTTTTGCTATTTTTCCAGTGTCCGTTTTGTATTGTATCTTATGTAATTTCGTTCCATTTAATTTGTTTGTATCGGAACTACTTTGCACCATGCAAAGTCACCCCTTCCCCCTCGCGGGACTGGCTTGGCGACGTAGGACGCCATGTTTCAGTTAGTCGGAATTAGACGCGTGGAGGAGCTAGACGTGTTTTTGTCTACCCGGGTCCTTCATCAGTTTTGCACCAGCCATCTTTAGTTTTCGATAGTTATAATTTAAGTTACCGGAACCGTTTTTGCTGTTTTGACCCGGGGCTCCTCATCTCCTGCCGGCTGTCGCGTCCAGGGGTGTAAGTCCTCACATTAAGTATATCACCAGCCCCGTGCTGTATTACCACGTCACCTACTGGAGAGGTTTGTGCTCCACCAGGTCCGCTTAACTGGCATTGGCCTTCGGCAAGTACCAGTCTATTGTTCATGGTGAGTAAACTTCAATAAACCTATTCACGTCTTTCATTTGCAAGTAGTGTTATTGGCTCACCCCGTCCCTAGTGACGCTTAACGTAAATTTGTGTGTGTTGTTGCGTGGGGACTGGCCCTGACAAGTCCCCGAAGATCCGTCGTTTGAGGGTGCAACAATCCACTGGCGCACAGCCTGCCCCGTGGTCGTCAGCCTGTCGACCCTGAGATCATTATAAAAGGGAGTTTCCTCCGCGGCTTCCGCAGTGTGCCCTTTCCCCACTATCCATCTCATCTCAGCTCCCTGCTAGCTGGTCCACTCCCGTAACTTGTCACCCATATCCCGTCTGACTCGCCTATAGTCAGTGTCATCATCATCTCATGTTCCCCCCCCTAGCGCCCGCGTCAAGATAAATCCTTGAGTGCTATTGAACCTGTTCAGAAATAGAACTGCTTTTTATTTCATTATAGTTAATAATTAAATGCCCATAAACAGATGTCAGAACTTTTCTAAATTCAAACTTTAAAGCTGTAAAGGAATGAAAAAAGTTTTCAAATGAATCGTCAATTACACTTTGACTCAATGGGTTGTCGTGATTTTCACCTCAATTGGATACTTATACACATTCCGACACGCGATTGTAACATTTTGCAAAGTTTGATCACTAAAATGGTTAAAAAGCACAAAATTTTATTTTCATTTACCCATGAGTAGCTGAGTTTTTATTATGCCGAGTGTTTACTGGTCACGGAAGTCACCAAAAAAAGTCACTGAATTTAAACGAAGTCACGGAAAAGTCTCAGAATTTAACAAATGGTCACTGATTTTGTAAGTGGGCAGTTGAGCATCGTGTAGAAACAAGCAGTTTATTTTCACATGTTTAAATAGTGTAATTTATTTGTAGCTTTCGAAAAACTAGCATATACTTCGCTAGGAATTAACTAAAAGTTCGACCTTTGTGCTCTACTGTGTTTGGTACTTGTGCCCTTTTAACAATGGCATGCCCAGATCTGGACATACAATGTATGTGTGCTGCAAGAGCAGAGTTAATGCAAAAACGGCGCCGTCAACTAGTTCAAACTTAGTCAATTACGCCGTTCTTACTTGGTGTGCCCAGTCGTGTTTATTTTCCAGATGCTCGCCCTGCTGATGTGTAGTGCTGATAATACGGTTTTTACCCCCCTTCACTTTGCTTGGCAGTGACCCAGTCACACACACACTCCACCACGGCGCAATACTCTAAGCACCCAAGAAGACAAAGGTAATCGTGCGATAATCACCTTAATGGATAAATTACATGAAGTTGATGAGCTGATCACAGAATCTGTGCCAGAAATCCTAAGGTCTGGAGGAGATTGCAACACCAGCAGTTGATAACTTAACCAGGAAAATTTAATAAACAAAAAACTGCCAAAACTCGAAAAATAGCATACAAGACATGTGATTATTTGTCATTTTCTGTGGTTGGTTCAAGTATGGGTAGAGGCTGGGTACGAAAAATCATGTTGTGCGCACGTAATAGAGATTATCTTTACCAGTGTTAGTATAAGTGTGAAAGTGAGCTGATAATGGTTAGCAGAAGGGGAGGGTTATAAGTTGGATGTCTGTTGGGCATTTTTTCGTTAAGGGGGAGAAGATATTGATAGTTTTTGGGAAAAGCATTGGAAGTTGTTTCCTAAACTGAGAAAGTACATTGTGGTTTGGAGAAGAATGGCAGGGGGGGGGGTCGTTCGCTGGCCATGAAACTATCATGTAACTCTCTAGCT
>PNEQ01119276.1:0-16990 GCA_003012365.1 Medauroidea extradentata
ATTTCTGTTGAACCTGACTGAAAACTACTCTTTAGAGTTACGATACATTTTACAAAAGTAAATAATTAAAACAAAAAAAATTAACACTTTACTTACCAAATATAACACTGTTGGGGCAGACGTTCGTATGTAGGCATCCTTCACTTTGCCGAAACACTTTTAGATTGTGTTGCCACTGTCTTCCTTTCTGAAGGTATACTTCTGCTTTTAAAATAACGAAACAATTAATTCTCGTCTTTGAAGATATGCAAGAACGAATTTAAGTGAAGTCAGTCAAACAATTGTGACTTCCCACTTGCACTTCACCAATTATTGCCACAGAATTATGATGTACAATTTTACTAATCAAATAATTTCCACGTAAATATATGCACGAGTTCGAATGAAGATGTCGCGAGCACGTTATGTATGTAATAAAAACATCAGGTAAAAGGTAAACAAACAGAAGCCTCGCCCAAAGATATTCACAGCGCTGCAGCAATTCATTCAGCGGGGTCAGCAGCGCTGCATGTAGCGATCACTTGCAGCGCTGCCGCAGCGCTTTGCCCGCTGAAGGCGCCCTTTAAAACATCACAACACATTGTCAAGGAACTACTGGTCTGGCAACACTGGCGTAAACCACTGAAAATTCTGGTACAAAACGCCAAAAATTTATATTTGAGACGAAAAACTGGTACCTCGCGTCAAATCCACGGTTCCACACAACTACAATATAGGTACGAAGAGATATTATGTAACTTGAAAATTGGTATACGTACCAAGAAAATGGTACATTGTGTTCATACTGTCCGTGGAAATGGCAGTTTACTAAATTTTGAAATTACAGTTTTTTTTTTAGAGAATTCCCTGACTTTTCCCGGTTGCTCGCCATCCTATGATGTAAATAAAATAAACAGTTGAAAGGTAACCTAATACAAATATGTTGTGATTGTGTCTCTTCCTCAAATGAGTCCTATATACTGTACATTTTAACAAAAGGGTGCACCGTCCCCTACTTTGGGGCTAGCCCCTCAACTAATGGTGATAGTAACAAATTACAAAAAACAAGATTAAAGTGGGTTACGAATCCTTATTGATTTGCAATGGCGCTATGGCAAAAGTAAACCTCAAACACCACATTAAAGTTTAACAGTTAAAGAATAGCAATAGCTGCAAGCAAAATCACATTAATATTCCAATCACGAAAAGGTAAACAGTAGATTAGCTACAAGGAAAACATCCTGAAATTCCAAGGTTGGAACCCAACAGGGATTTATTCAAAACTAAAAAACAACATAATAAATTAACATAACCAACCACCACAGTGGAATGAGGCCATCCCACTAACACTCTTGCAGTCCGTCTCTTCACACTCCCCCAGTCTGAATCTGCAAATGTGGTGATCTGAGAACATTGGTCTGGGCATTTATAGTACACCAATTTCTTCTCATTGGTACTTTTCACATATCGGAGCACTCTTTTTGCTGCATTTCATAATACCTGAGTTGGGTAATCTAGGAAACGACTCAAATACGCAGTAGCAAATGCTATATCGGGTATTCTGACTTCGGATAAGTACGTCAAGGTACCCACAAGTTTTTTGTTATGGTTAACTCTGTCCCAATGCAGCACTGCATTTTGACATCTTTTGCACTGAATTCTTCTTTTATTTTTTTTGAGAATTGTTCAATTTTCATTGCATTTCCTATCAAGAAAATGTCATCTACCCATATAACCAACCAGAAATCATGACCCACATACAAACAGACATCAAAACTTGACTTTCTCAGATCATTCTTTGTCGCAAATTGGTTAAACTGTCGGTTCCAGCATCTTGGAGAGTCCCGAAGTCCATGTAAAGCTCGTTGAAGCTTAAAAACTTTCTTTCCTTTTTTGACTCCCTTCGGTTGAAAAATATATACCTCAGTGCCTAATGTTCCGTTCATAAACACTGTTGGTACATCCATTTGTTTAACACACCAATCTTTCTGAAGTGAATAAGATAGGACTAACCTAATGGTGGGGAACTTAGTGACAGGTGTATACACTAGTTCACTTTTGTCGGTTTGAAACCCTTTCGCCACTAACCTGGCCTTCTTGGCTCCATCTGATTTGGTGTAGAACACCCATTTGGTCTCAATCGGTTTGACGTTCTCTGGTAAGTCTGCTGTTACCCATGTTTGAAATTTATCATGTGCTTCCTAGTTCTTTTTTGATGGTGGTTCTCCATTCCTGTCTTTCTTGCGCAGCTTCTTCATAACTCTGTGGGTCGCATTCACTCACTAGGCAGTAGGCTGCATAAAGTTCATAGTTTTCCAGGGATTTTGGTTTTACTACTTTCCTCGTAGATCTGGTAAAGGACAATTCTCCATTCTGATTTTCAAACCCATGGAATTCTTCATCACTTTCATCAGTAGTAGGGGTCTTTTCTACGTTGACTAGTTCTTCACTATCATTATGACTTTCATCAATTGTTGGGTTTTGTTCTGTGATGACTATTTCTTCACATTTCTTGGTATCATCTTCCCTGATATTGATTTTTGGTACGGCTGTATTGTTCTGCTCTGCATGACACACATCAGCTTCATCAAATGTCACATCTCTCGACACTTGTACATTGCCTGTGACAGGGTCCCATAACCCTATAAACATTTAGACGTCTCGTGCTTGCGTTTCACCGAGCTATAACTGCGGAACTGGCGCCTATGGGTATTCTTAACCTTCCCCTGAACACAGTCTCTCTTCATTTATCCCCCACGCAACTCAGAGTCACGTTATAGGACTCTCCACGTCTTCAATACTGGTAATGCACGTCATCATATTTGTCATAATAAGATGATCAGTGCACCCTGAATCTAAAATAAATTAAATTTCTTTCTCAACCCCTTCACCTTGAGCAAGGGCTGCATCTTCCTTTCCCGTAGTGGCACCAATTTGCTTCTTCAGAGCACAATTAGCTTGACTTCCGTCTTCCACTACCTCGACTGCTGTATCTATGACTTATTCCTCTACAATTTCTGTTTCCTCGACCACGGAAAGCATCTATGTTATTGTTTTCTGCTTTAGGGCACTCTGCATCCATAACACCGCCTTAGAGGTCTTAAAGCAATAAAAGATGATTCTCTGCCAGTTTCTTGGGCTTGCATGTGGTTCATTTTTAACTCTGCATTGAGTAACCTTGCCTTCACGAAGTCAAGTGTCAAGTCTGTGTCCATTGTTTCAAGTACTGTGATAATGTTCTCGTAGCATTCTTACAAGGTGAGCAGTAGATGGCATACTTTATCATCCTGATCTAGAGTTGACCCCATCCCCTCCAAATCACGAATTAAACAGTCAGATTTGTTTAAGTGTTCCTGTAGGGAAGTGGTGCGCTTCATCGTTGGTAGCTTCTTTCTTTTTAACAATTTTGAGATGGTACTCTTCCTCTCAAATATATTACATAAAGCTGTAAGCATGTCCACAGCAGTTTTCGCTTCTTTGACATAATCAATGTGACGATCGATCACTCAATTAATTATCAGATTCTTGGCCTTCTTATCTGCCGTGTTGAACTTCTCCACATATTTTTCCGACAACCCTTCTGTTTTGCCTTCCCTATCAACAACATATCACACTTCTTTTTCAAAACACGAAACTTCCAATTCTTGAAATTGATATTTGTCAACTGTGGGTAGTTCGTAGTCGTAGAAATACCAACCACCATGTTTCCGACACTGACCACAAACAACCTCCAAGGTATTGTTTTGTACAACTATAAATCACTTTTTACTGATACCGCCAAGAATGCTACTTATACAGCGACATTCACTTTATCACTGGAAAACTTCTCCTGGGCCCATAACCTGTTAAAATGTATGGTATACAGGACTCATTTGAGGACGATACACAATCACAACATATTTGTTTTGGGTTACCTTTCAACTGTTTCTTTTATTTACATCAATACCTCTAGCAGCATAGAACGTAACTGTAGGTATTGTTTACAATTTTGTAACACCTTTTACTTGACAGAAACTGCTTAAATAGCACCATTTTGCTCCTTTAAATCCAAATTTTACTGAGGCAAAACCCTCAGACACCTTGACTCATTGAGGGCGGGGGATCCGCATTACTTCTTAACATTCACAGGTTTTGAACTCCTCTTCCCCCTTCCCAACAAAAATCCTGGATGTGCCCCTCCCTGCATGGCATAAACGCAATTGTTTGCGACTGACCTATTACATTTGAATACATAATTTTTATTATTAAATATTTATTGTAATTTACCTCTTATAACTGAAAACATAATTTTAATTACCAGTATAAAAACTTATATAATGCTTATCTTCACCATGCTAAAATCTAACTATTGAGTAAGTGGCACTCATGGAAATATCTAAATTGGTCAACCAGGGAGTCAAGTTTTCAGACCAGTGTCCAGACCTGTTCTTCTAAGGTTGTGGTCTGCAAAACTGGTGCTCTTTGGTGATGTGTTTGAATTTTTATATATATATATAAAAAAAAAAATCTATATATATATATATATATATTTTTTTTTTTTTTTTTTTGTACCACAAGTAGCAATAAAATTGAAAATTTTCTGTTCAGAATGCACAGGAAGATGGTACAGAAACAATTTTCAGTGTTAATGGTCAACCCAACAAACTTATACATAATACATTATTAATCTCAGCCATGTTCTATTCATTTTGGCAGAGTGACATCAAGCGCAAGTCACGCACTGACAATATGTTTATGGTCCGACCCTCTAAGGCATTAGTATGCATTGTGCGAGTAACAGAACATGGTCTTGGAGAGGAATTTAGTATTCATAGTTCTCAGTGGAGCCATGAGATGTCAAACCTGTGTGTAAAATGACATCAATTATACCATGTGTGTTTGTTGTCATGTGTGACTGTGAGGATGGGCTGAAGAAATATGATTTTATTTTACCTTTACGTAAATGGTATGCAGAGTGCTGAAAGGGGATATGTTTTTTGTCTTGTCAAAAACTGTTCCCAAGAAAAGAAAGAAAATTGTCACTTTTAAACAGATACGCATGTATTGGCCTTACACCATGCCCAATTCAAATACATTTAAAAACATTTAATATTGGCAGATACCGATATTAAATATCAGTACCTGACAAATCTTGTTACCTCTATTGGAGAAACAGCCACTGTAATAACCCATCAGTACGTTAGATAGTAAGAGGGTGAAAGGTTGAACTGAGGCATAGCTAGGCTATCTGTGCTGACTCACTGGTCACTGGTGAGGGGAAGGAAGTGTTGTCCGGTGGCTCCAGGATGTAGCCAGTGCGTAACTTCTCCGCGTTCTCGACCACAGCCAGGCCGGACAAGCTGCGGCCACAGAACTTGTCACTGCTGGAGGTCGTAAGAGGCACAGCATCTCCATAGGCATCCAGTTCATCAGGTCCTCCACCACGGCCATCAACGATGTACAGGTAGTCGTGTGTGAGCATGTCGCAGGCAAGCGTGCCAGTGCGTCCAACCCCTTCCTGTAGGTCCTCTCCTGTAACCATGCAATACCCTTCAACCACTGGGTATAGCCCTGCCTGAACAACACTGGCCCATCTCTTGCAGTGTGTAACTCTTCAAGAGCCACAAACTAGTCTTTGTTACTGAGTTTATCCCTCATGCTACTACACTAGTGCAGTCAAACAAGCCTCTGCTTCATTTACGAGGAGTAGATAAATTAAAGTTTCAGAATATTTTTATGGAACTAAGTTAAAATGTTAAACACTGATTAAAGGCGAAACTATTATCTGATTCTAAAGGAATTTCTTCATGGAGTTACTATGACTTTAAAAAATACTTGAGGTAGTGTATGCTTCTTGCGAATAATTTTATGAAATTTACATTGCACAATATTTAATGTTAAAATGTTCATAATTGTGTTAAAAACATATACAAAATCATTTTCCCCTTGTTTATGTAAGTTTATCCCCTTTCCTTTGATTTGAAGATAAAAACCCCTTTTATACCCTTAAAACACAGAACATTTTTTAGCACTTGAACAGCCTTAAATGAATGAAATACTTGTACATGTTAGTGCTTCAGCCATTTGAGACATACTACTGTAGATCTATTGTGATGTCAAGCGAGTTGCTGGTGCTGAAGAATGTTTATGGTAGCAGGTTGACACACTGATGCACTCCTCTTCTGAGATTGAAAAGGTATGGTCTCAGAACCTTCTTTCTGATCCTACAATGACATGAAATTTGCACAGGGACAACTTAGGGCTGTAAATATGTTAAGATTTTCTAACTGAATAAGTAGAGGGAAGTTTTGCAAACTGTTTTGTGTTGTGGGGTCTGGAGTTAGTAGTAGGATAACGTGCCTGCTTGTCTGATTTCGCATTCAAAGTCATGCAACCACTGAGTGTAAAACTTGCAATGTGCATTCTGTCCTGCAGCATTCGATGGGTGATACATATGCTTAATTTGGATCAATTGCTCAAGTCCCTACGGTAAATTTCCCGAAACTACATCAGTCATTCAATTGTTGCATTTTATATTAAAGGCATGCAAAAGTTCTGAACCCTGTTCATTTCATCATATATGTTGATTTTTAATCGTTAATTTCTTCAACATTACATTCCTCTAAAACTCATTGATTAATAGTCTTGTCAATTGTCAATACTATTTAGTTAATAATAAAACTAAATAAAATTATGTTAAACAAATTTTATTTTTATTATAAACAGTTCACAAAAGCAAATATCTTAACACTGTTCTTTGGTTCAGTTTACAATTCTGCCTGGTTAAAAAATATACGACTAAATAAGTCCTTTTAGTGGTACTCCAAAATCTAACAAAGGAAACTGAAAAGTAGTGGGAAACTCTCGTAAAATGTAATGGGTAAATAAGTCATGAAGTGTAATAACCCAAAATGTGGTTGGGATTGTCACATGTTTTTTTTTTGTAAGCATGAATATGATTGTATGATTTGGTGAGCTGGATCAATAACTAACCTGTCTTGTGTCAACAGTCAATATTGTTATGGTCAAACTCCCGATTTAAGGACCCTTCACGGATCCGGGAATAGGGTCGTTATTTCGGAGGGGTCGTTATTAGAATTTTGACCAATTTTCTGCAATCCCAGACCTCTAAAATGTCGACATTTACATTTTTATCATTGAATCGGCGTTCACTAGTCTTTGCCGCCAAAATTACGTGTTTTTATAACATTATACACATTTATTTTGAAAAGCAAACACGTTATTTTTAAAAGTATGCCAATGAAGTGGATCTATGACACTGGTTTACTTCAATGTAAATCATAAACGTTGCCGATAACGTAAATTCTTGCGCTCTAAACGTCCATTTTGGAACGTGATTTTCAAGAATGCCGCAATGAAATTTATTGAAATAGTATTATTTTTCAGTAGAGTGGAGTGTTTCAAATAAATAGATACACTGGAAGCAGATATATTACCTTTCTTTGGCTCAAAATTAAGCAAAAACGTCATCAGAAATATTGATTCTTGCGTCCGCAACTACCGTTTTTGGAAGCTATTAGCAAGAATACCGCAACAAAGTTTATTGATATACTAATATTTTTCAGTAAAGTGAAGTATTTTGAATAAATAGATACACTGGAAGTGGATGTATGACCTTTTCTTTGGCTCAAAATTAAGCAAAAACGTTGCTGGAAATATAGATGCCTGCGCCCGCAACGACCATTTTCGGAAGTTATTTACAAGAAAGCCGCAAGAAAGTTTATTTAAATAGTAATATTTTTCAATAGGATGACGTATTTTGAATAAAAAATAATCTGGATGTGCCGCAATGTTGTTGATTGAAATAGTAACTTATTTCAATAGGCACATACATTAGTTGACATCTACGACTTTTCTTCGACACATCAGGCACAAACTTATCCGGCAACTGTAATTCTAGTTTGCACAACATACATTTTGATAAAGCTGTTTGCCTCCTGGGACCTCGTCTTGGCAGCGAGCGATCACATACACTATAGTAGGCAGTTAAGTTGACGTCTGAGCTCCCTAGTGCTGTTATCAGGACGGGAGCGCGAAGAGAAACTGATATCCTACTATCCAGGGCCACCTGCCAGTTTGATACTAGCATGGCGGAAAACATTCTGCACGTTCCGTCATACACTACGTAAGTATAACATATTTGTGAGTTGCAGCAGTTGTGCTCGGGAATATGTATACACCTTTCAGGATAGGCAGAAACTATTACAAGTTGCTACATTTTACTTCCATCTGTAAAAAATAGGCAAGGTTTCGAACAAAAAACTATTTAGTCAACCAAAATTAATGGAAATGTTGTTGTATTAAGGCAAACCTAAAAATAAAATATATTGGTCCCACCATGGAATAATAGTCATAGAAAATAAATAAGACAAACTTACCAGATCATTACGCCTACAGTATCTGTTTCAACATACTTCATCAAGATATTTCTTTAATTTTACATAAAAAACATGTACAATGTGTGTGTTCGTAATACTACTTGACTATGGAAAAGGTCTGCAGCACACAATACCACACATAAGATTACAAGTAAAAAAAAATTAAGAACCAGCTTTTTGAAAAAAATTGTAAACTAATAAAAAACGTTTTACAGGCATATTCTAGGTAATCCGTTATAATACAGTTGTGTGTAGATAGAGAAGTAAAAAATAAAAAATAATTTATATATATATTGACGCCGTGTCCGGTGAGAGAGAGGTAGGAATGGAGCTGCGTTGGAATGCTCTGGGCGCCACCCGGTTAAGCGTGTAGCCTGAAACACGAGGCTCGATGTGTCGTGGTCTGTTCGTGCCGGCGTGCTCCTCTCTCACCTGGCGAGTCGAAACAGCTGCGGATCGGGAAAAGCAGGGAGGATCTGGAGAAAACTACACCTTACATGGACACTTATGGGGCGGTCCACACCCCCATACCCTAGGGCCTTAGGCGAGCCAGTTCCAAATGGCGAAACAAAGTAAAACACTGGGCCGGATAGTTGCACACGCGCGTTACATGTCTCGCTGGACGAATCAGAGTCCCGAAGCACACCACGTCTCTCTTGTTCCGTCCGTCGCTGCTTCCAGACTGCCTTCTTCATGCCCTGAAAGAGGAGGGGGGCAGCAAAGCCATGTGTCCTGCACTGGCAGATAGCCGGGATGGCAGGTGTCACACGTCTGCGTCAAGTTCACACATGCCCTGCCACCATCACTGATCTGCCACACACACTCAAGTATCGCACATCTGCCATTACAAACCAGCGCACACCTGCCACTGACACCCGCCGCGACCAGGTGCAACTCCACCTGGCCTGTGGCCTGGTACGACGACAATAAATAAATAAATAAATAAATATATATATATATATATATATATATATATGCACACATACTACATACAAATTTTTAAAATTGAGGTGCTATCTGTTATACACGTTACTAATTTCATCATTTAACTACAAACTAAGACACAAAACTATACAAAACACAAAACTATAGCGCATCAAGCCATATATATATAAATGAATCGCAAAATGTGTTGGTAAGCGCATAACTCAACATCGCCTGGACCAATTTGGCCAATTCTTTTTTTTAAATGTTCGTTGAAGTTCAAAGATGGTTTTTACGGCGAGAAAAATTCGAATAATTGCCAGGAAAAAAAACCCTAAAAACAGTAGAGTCAATTTGAGCTTTATTGCTATTGTTGTTTAAACAATGTAGGTATGTTCCTGTGATCGAGGCCTTAAGCATTCACTCAGGTATTGTATAAAGCTTGGGGTGTGGGAGGGGTGGGGTTACGGGTTCGTATCCTGTGCAAGACTTTGCGATGGGAATTACATGACATCAACAAGCGTATTGCGCGCACTCTTTACACTGTTATTGAATACGCTAGCTGTTAAATGCCGGGCAGCTGTTTTGCGGTGGAAGTCGCAGCCGGGCAGCTGTTTTATAGAGAATTTTGTAGATGAATTAAAAAAAGTACGCTTAGGGCAGTGGACTGGACAAATCTTTTTGTATTTGATGTTTTAAAGATAAACAGTGAATATAGTATAATATAGAATATAGTACCACCATCAATTAACACGTAACTAAAAGTTAGTTACTCTTTTCTATAGTAAACGCTGTAGCGTTGCAGGACAGGGGATTTTATTTTATCTGGTGAATTAATGTCTTATGTGATCATCATTTTCTAATATGTTTAAATTTGTAAGATTATTTTCAGTGGTCTCGGTTTCGGAAAGGGAGAGTAGAGACACAGTCATTTTCCTGAATATTCTAGTTAGGGTGTAATGTTTATAGTTATGGCCAGGTGGCCTTGGTAGGAGGCAACAGCTTTGTTTTCCTTTTGTGTTCTAGTTTTTTACGCGGGAGTTATGGCGCCGTTTGTTTATTTAATGTGTAGTTGATAATTGTGCCCTAGAGGGTTCTAGATCATGGAACGAATGACGAAGGTCACGCCACTGAGAAACAGCCAATGAGAGCACGTGAATTTAAAAATGGGCTGTTAGAACAATTAGAAAAGAAGGAATTGCGAGTGAATGCTGTTCGATATGTGTCTATTACAAATTGTAACGGAGAAAAGTCAGTTACGACACCAAATAAAACAGCTCAGGTAACTTACAATATTGCTAAATAACACTATAAAAAAAATATGTGTATGTAGGCTGTATAGTGACATTTATTAAGGGGTCTAACTACAATTGCTATATAAAATTATATGAAATATATTTCTGAGAAATGTGTACAATACATTTTGTTTCAAACCGCATCAATAAAATTGATGCAACGAGAATAAATTGAATTCAAGATAAGGCTCTCGTCTGCTGGCCGTGTATCTATGTGAATGAGGTACTAAGGACGACATTGACCAATACTTCTGCTGCAGTATCGTCTTTAACGCAAGCCACTGACATGACGTGCATTGTTAGTGTAGAAACCTCGCCTGACTGACACTTTCAGCATTGATACTCCATACATATTTACTAGTACTAATAAGTTTTAAACTAAATTCAATGTAGATTTATAATATAGCTTCACACGAATCAAGTGAATAGTTTTTTTTAGTTATAACAGGTTGAACTAGATATTTACAGTAATTTTGAGACGCTCCAAAATTATCATCAGAATAAATGTGGTATATTAAAACTACCATTCCTACATTGTTTTAAATGTGAGTTTTTTTTTTTTGTTGATGCATGTATTGGACACACATAGTTTCTTAGATAAAATATTTTGCTAACACGCTGCAATGCAGTTTACAAGGCAGGTAGGCGGACCCCTTCAGCTTCATCGTTACTAACTTTGTTGTCAGATCCCTTTGGAAAAATGCTTATTAAGCTGTTATAGTTGGCACTATTACAAAATTCACGTATATTTCTATCTTGTTTGTTGGGTGTGAACGTAGTACGCGAAATTTACACTTAAATCGGCTGAGGAAATTTGGGGACCATATAAAGACTAATATAATAAACTAAGAATAGTGAAATGTTAACTTAAATCCAGAGAAATATAGTATGTCGTATCATATTGATCCTTGTATCGTAACACTGAAAACTTGTACAAAGTTTTCGAAATTTAACAGACACATTTGGTTTACAGTAAACCTGTTTAATTTGTTTCAATGTTTTATCTGGTAAAATATATTTTTCAACATATTTGGTCCGTACGAACGGAATGAATCCTTTTTATTATTTAAACTTTTTGAAAATATGTATTTTTACAGATTTAAGTGTAAATATATTACTCATGTAATGCCTAACTGCATAGTTTTTTTTTTATTATAAATTTTCCTGTGAAAACTGTAACAGATAGTTTTCGTTTGTTTGCCTACGCAGTGGTCTCCAGTCGTTACGCAGTTTGTAGGAAGGTATCCCCAATCCAGAAATATTTTGTGTATATACAAGGTGCAGAAACGCTAAGGGTAAATCAGGCTCGCACATTTAAACGAAAATGTTTTAGAAACTGGTATAGAGCAAGGGCCGTACCTTTGAAGGCCGCACGCAAGAAGGGAGGTTAGAGACTTCAAACGACTTTTATAAATTTAATGAAAGGTATTTATATATAATTACAATAGTAAAAAACAAAAGAAAATAACTAGTAAGAACTTAAATATTAAAAGCCACCTAAACATCTCGATAAATTCAGTGAAATAATAGATATAGAATGGTAAATTCTAATGGTAACTACCCCTTCTACGAAACACTCGCGTATAGAGAGGGTACCTTTTGTTTACGGCTTTCTATCTCGTCTACTGCAGAATCATAAATAAGACAAATTTTAAAGGTATCTGAAAAATAAGTCCAGTTAAAAAATAAATCTTTGTATAATGTTAATGGTTATGGTGGAGGCCGGACAGAAAGTCAAGTATTGAAATTTTCGTCTATGAGTTTAATATTTTACTTCTCAGCCATACAGTTCGGTAAAGTGCTCGGCTGTAAAGTATGTCCTTTTTAAATAAATAATAATGACACTTCTATTTTACTTTGAATTTTTAAGTTGATATTATTTATTATTTGGTATGAAGTACATATGTTATAATTCATGTGAAATAATAGGCTGCAAAAATGTTAACTGTAACACGTACGGGTGTAGGAGCAACATCTAAAACTTATCATTTCGCCTTGAGAAAACTGTTGCAATTTGAGGCGATTTTATGGCAGTAATGAACTATTCTTTTTGACGATAATAGGTAAAAAAAAATTCCATATATCTAGAAATATGCTACTTTAGACCAATTATTTAAATTGTGTTTTAGCTGGTTTTTTAGTGAAAATGTAGTTACATTATATATTTTTTTACTAATTAACTAAGGCACGTACGAAATATGTAAAAAGTTCGTATGAAGCGCCACTGTGAAGTACCTGGCCTTTTTGGTGCCCTTGTTTTTTTTTTGATCTTCCTCTTATGCACTTACTTTAAATTGTGTATAACTCAATTTTTTTTGCTCACATTTTGTTCTGTGCTTAACATGTGTATTTAAACAGCACCCAATTAAGCTAGCCCACAAACCTCCGGCTTAGTGAGGCCCATTATATCAAGGATAGGGTAGGAAGCGCTACCATGTCATTTAAGAAGAAATGTGTGTAGGTATAGCTGACTACCCAGTCTAGGCTGTTAGGGCTGCCCCCTCTTTGTAGCATGCGCAGTGCAGAAGTGCGTCGGTTCTCATCAAAATCTAAATTATTGTCACATAAATTTATTTTTGTTTTGAATCTGATATTATTCTACACTTCAAGATTTGAAAGAGGGACTGTGACTCTGCGAAGTCATTTAAGATCGCTCATCAATGAACAATGGGTCCAGCAGTTAAATATTTCCTAATAGCTGCCTGCAGCTTTTATTTTCATTGTCAGTACTGTAACCAAATATTGTATTTTGATGGTGATCTATACAATGTTGGCGACCGTTGCGGTGGGTTACTTAGGGTTAACAGGACGTGCATAATTAATTTTGTGACTAGTTAGTTTTTTTTTTAATTAATATTTTAATTGCTCTGTCATAGGTATGCCTTGTTTGGTGTCATTCTAATCAGGATTTAATTTGTAACATTTTATCTACGTAACTTTTTTGTGTAACTATGACACCTTGGTTTATATCTGTAAAAATTACGTTCAGCATAAGTTCTGGCCCAGGCTACGCGCCTGGACCCAGACATGATGGCGCCGCTCAGGAACGCGCTGGGCCGAAATCGATCTGGAACATTCTGGTTGGTCCGTCATTTCCGGCGGCCCTGGAATGAGCAGTGGCTCGATAACAGTATTTGACAGATTTCTGCTAAAATGTTGTAATTTTGAGTAATTTTAATTAATGTATGTACACATTTTGCGTGTATGTACACCATGTTTCAAATTCACTTTTACATATAATTTGTAAGTTATTGTAATAATCAGAGTAGTTCCTCGCAGTGGCCGCAGTATGGCGCTAGTTTCGGTGGCGCGCATTGGCGCGCTTACCAAAGCTCTCACCCCAGTCGATTCCGATCTGCACACTTGGTAAGACATGTAAGCTGAAATGCGGACCAAGGCACTTGGCCAGCCGGCCAGGTTTCAGTTGAAGACTCTTCCGATGGCGCGATTAATGTAATGTAAAGTCTATCAAAGTTTGACCACTACCAGTGGCTTAATTTTATTTTGTTCGTGATTCGTGATGGAGGGCACAATCAGGCATGGCGCGCGCTATCAGCGTAACTCCTTTGTATTGGCCAAGCCTGGCCAACTAGTTCGCACTAAGCTTTGTTTTTCTTTTGCTTTGCGTGTACTCATGTTTGAGTAACCCACCGGTGGAGGCCTATTTCATATTTTTTTTGTTTATTTTGTTCCATTTTTTTGTTGTTGTTGCAAATAAACAAAAATGTGAAGTGTAAAGTGCCTGAGTAAAGCTATTCGTTCAAAGGAACGCTTTAAATCTGTTTTCACTTCAGTAAAGCCCGCATACTTTGAACACCATGAATTTGAACCCGAGATAAGAACTCAGCTCTACCGCACGTGATGCTGCGGTAATACTGCTCCCAATTTTTGTTTTTTTTTTCTCTATTTGTCTGCACATCCAGATGAGTACAGGAACAAACCAATAGCAAGGGACCGCCACACCACGGTATGTAGAACAGGTCATGAAATTTTGGTACAATTTATTGCAGTGATGTCGCGAAACGAGCGAGTTGAGTGATAAGTTGCATTTGTCGTTAGTGCAGTGTAGCGTGGTGCACAGACCGGGTCTCTGCCGCATGACGTCATGTGCTGACAGCCAATGGCGTGCGAGTAGTCGGAGCGGCCCCTCCTGATACGAGTAGTTCTGTTGTGGTCTGAATGTGTTTCGCACGAGACAAGTAGGATGAATCACGCCCGCACGAGCTGCCCGGAGGCAAGCCAAGGCCAGCAGCCCGGCCACTCCCCTTCTCCATCATACACAACTAGACCGAGGGCGCAGCTCTGCCACGCACGTCACGGTGGGAGATTGTGGGGTACCATTTTATTTGGAAGACACCTTTTCATCGTACTAAAATATAATTTCAATGAAAACTTTTTTCAAGTCGGTAAATGTTCTACATAAATTTTAGAAAAAAAAAACACACTTAAGTTTTTTATTTGGGGGGGGGGGGGGGGATCAAATTTAGTTACCTCAGGACTAACGACATCGGCGACCTAATGGCACAATTTCCTGGCACTGTGCAATGTCGTTAGATCGAGGGTTTACCGTACTCGTCTAGAGCACAGTTTTTCCAATAGTAAAGGAGCATTTCCGGAGCGTGCGAAAACATTAAAAACAAATGGAAAATTTTGTTAATCCATTCATGTGCGTCACCAGTTGAAACATACAAGTTCTGTCATTATGTTGGGTTTATTAAATTCTTCTTCAAGCGTTCAAAAATAAGGGTACAGGCATTATGCAATTGTGTAGGATATGTGTGTAAACACAACAAATATATTTAAGCAAAAAAAGTCTTAACTTAGGTTTTCACTTTAGGAGTCAAAATTGGTCTGCTTCAATTTTACGACAACAGCGATTTTGAGTTAATATTCTCAGAAACAGTAAGTAGAGTTATCGTAAAATCGAGGCTTTGCTGTAATTACCTCATTTTGATGGTCAACAATAGGTCTACTACATACAAAGGCTCAGTTACTGTGGAATGATATTCCACAGGAGAATGTTAGACATCTCAGACTTCAAGCCGGACCTTACAACCACATGTAAACATGCTAAAACAATGACAACAGAGCAGTCAACTTTGAAAATTAAATAGTCTATTTGCCTAGACTTGTAACGCCCACGAATTACTTTGTGACGACGCACTGGTTCAGTTTGTTATCAAGAGTGTGTACTAGAAAATTAACGCTATGTTTTATGGTTAAGAAATTGGTTTTTAGACATTTGTACTAATGGTATTTAGCAGATGTATTCCCTTTTCTATGGCCAGACATGCTGGTGTTAATTACGTGAAGCGGTGTTGCATGCGTGCGCAGGTAGGAGGGAGGAGGTGGTCAGTTGTTCAGTCGAGCGACGGCGAGGGGAGTTAGTATTCAGCAGCTGCTCTGTGCAGGTGTAATGTCTCGCCAAATAGGAAATCGGCTGATTAACCAATCACTGTGTAAGCAGCATAAGTGACGGTTTGTCCGTTTTGGTGCAGTGTTGTCCACAAGATAATTTGTTGGTGGCTTTTAGTATTACGACTGTTTGTCGTCAAGTGTATTTTGCAAACTAACTGCAGTGGAGAAGCAGTGCTGTTAACGGAAAGTTCCACGAGTCGGCTGGTTAACTGCGGCAGGAAGTGTTTGGTAGTGATGAGCTGCAAGCAGTTTCGAGCCTTTTTCATACAGAGGATGTTTGTTTGGCAAGAAACTTGCTTTGATTTTGTGCTGCGTGATTAATTTCATTTAGCTTAAATTCGTAGAGGATATGCCTGAAAAGTTCCGTGCTAGTGCTGTCATTTACTCATTGGGTTGCCAATAATTTTGTCCGTTCATTGGTATACGAAAATCAAAACATCACTATGTGTTCAGCAACAGCTTCTGGCAGCAGGTATGGTGACATATTTGGTTTTTTTTTTTCTGGAACATAGAGAAGGGAACACATCTAGTCTGCGTACAAAGAAATCATTTTGGCAAACTCGCATCTGTAATTATTGACACTTTCATATTTCACGTTATAAAAGTTTTTTTGTAAATTGAATTTGTTATTTAACTGACTGTTCGTTACTATCATATAATATTACATAATCTTTATAAAGATTTTAAGCAGGGTGTCTACCCAACACATCCAAAAAAATTCAGTGACTTTTTCGGTGACCTATGGGGACATAAAAAAAAACATTTTGTGAACTATGTATTTATAACGTCATCACAGTTGAAAAATTTAACTTTTTACGAGAACTATAAAAACAATGTTTTTTTTTTCTCTCAATTTTGAGCAGTTGTTACTTTTTTACTTCCAGCTCTTTCCTTTTTTTTAACTCTAACATCTTGATATTGTGTGCTGCTTTATTCAATAATAAGGTAGCAATTTTACAAATATACTCTCAGGAATCGTAAAAAAATTACAGAAAA